>JAOYMZ010074968.1:0-11887 GCA_025802335.1 Pinguicula primuliflora | reverse complement strand
CAACAACGTAAAGGTATATTCGTTGTACTCGTTACTATTAGATTCGTTCTACGTCAATTCATTATTGACCTACAATCCAATTAATAAAAAAAGCAAACAAGACTGTGGTAAGTTAGACTGTGCATAGATGCAGAGAGATACGTTAGACCGTGCATAGAGAAGGGAAGATTCTGCATCTGATATTTTTTTTTAGATGTATAGATTGATGATACTTTTTTTCTTCAGGCATTTTCTTTTACAACAATCTCATCATGTCTTTTTTGTCCACCATTTGTCGTATTGCTCCTCTCGTTACTCAATCGATGCTTGCAAGTTTGGATTAGTAATTTTAGTGTCTTGATTTTTTATGAATTCCAGCTCACTCTGCAGTAACACTCATTTCTCATTAGCTGAATATTTCAAGCAAGTCACAGACGAAGAAAAAAGGCCGAACCTTTTTCCCTTCCATTCTTTGTTTATCCCTCCATTCTATTTAATCTAACAGGATGGAGTTTTTATGTTAGGTTTAATATTATTTTAAGTTTGGAAGTTACATAATAATCATATGTTTTTATTTTTTAATTCTATTATTGTTATGGTTTCCTTTTTTCTTTCTTTTCATTTTTATTTTTATTTTTATTTTTTTCGAGCCGGCATTTTCACGGAAACAATCTTCCTATCCTAACGAGGGGTAGGGGTATGCAGTAGCGGATCCTGGAGGTCGGACTAGGAGGTGCGTTTCACATATGGTGCAGATCCTGAGGTCTAAATAGATGGTGCGGGGCAGTGCATGTGCAAGGAAAAAAATTTAGGGGGTGCACCTATGTATCACAAGGCTCCGCCAGTGTGGGTATGATTGCGTACATTTTCTCCAGATCCTGCCTAAGGGTGAGATTTACTGGATATGTTTGTTTTGATTTGATTTTAGAGATTAATTATATGACATCTATTAAGTATGGAACCTTTCTTTTGGCATGAGGCGCTTGGACACTATTATATTGATAAACTATAATACTGATTAACTTTATCGTTCTATGACAATTTGTGAAATGTATGAATCTTCATCTTTATACCATTGTAATCGCACACCTGTGGCTGAAGTCACGGGCAACACTCTAGTGAAAGAATAAGTTTTTGCAGAAAACTGTCTATCCTAAGCTAATCGACAGGAGTGCTTCATTGCAACATACGGAAATATATTTAAGCAGACAAAAGAAACAGAAGATAAAATGGTAGCACAGACTAACTACGAGATTTGTCAAATAGAAGAAGATAGATCAAAACTACACCAAGCACAACTAAACAATTACTTGCTGAGAAAATTTTTGGAGAGAAAAATTCAGAATAAAATGATTAAAATATGGTGACAAGAATACTAAATTTTTCCACAAAATATTACAAATTCCTAGACTAAGAAAATATTAAGTTGATGCTCAAAGATGAAAATGGCAATGAAATAAACACTGCAAACGTGCCAAGACTACTAGAAGATCATTTTTCCAAGCAACTTATGGCAGAACACACATAACATTGAGATAAAATGTTGGAAATAATTTCTATGCTCATAACTTCAGACATGAACCAAAAACTTACAGAATGGCCCTAAATAGAAGAAATAAAAGCTGTTGTTTTTAATCTAAACGAGGATAGTACATCTGGGCCTGATGGATTCACAAGATCTTTCTTCCAATCTTGTTGGAACATAATTGCTCGGGATCTCTATAACCTTATCCTAGAATTTTTTTGCAGGTTTTGAGCTATTTCAATCACTCACAAGCACGCTACTTTACGTAATTCCAAAAATTCCAAATCAACTGAGATCAATCAGTCATTGTTCCTATACAAATAAAATCCTAAGCAAAATCATATCCACTAGGCTTACTCAAATCCTACCTTCAATAATATCTCCACAACAATGTGAATTGGTTAAAGGAAAACAAATTAGAGACAGTATCCTCTTGGCTCAGAAACGCTACATTATCTAGATAAAAAACAAGCAAAATATAATGTGTCTATAAAATTGGATATGCATAAGTCTTTGATCGAATCTCATGGTTCTTCCTAATTTCAGTCTTAAGATCCTTCGGATTCTCTTAAAATTTTATTGACATGATATGCAGACAATATCAAACTGCAACTTATCCATCCTCACATATGGTCAAATACATGGTTGCTTCAAATCCATAAGAGGATTAAGACAAGGAGACTGATACGAACCTATATATGGCCAAAGATCTCTCAAATCATCATGGATTTATGTTTATTTAGATGTTGTTCCTTTAGTATCTTTGTAATTATTTAGAGGTCCTTGTTATTTGCTTATAAATATGGCTATTGTAACCTTCAAACAGGATGGAATGAGAGGATTCTTCCATCATGTTTTAGTTTAGTTTCTTAGTGTAACCTAATTAAATGGGATCATAGTCTCTCCCAAAATAGTCTTAACCCCCCATTTTTACTCGTCTCGATCCCGGGATCGTAACAGAGACCCCTTGTCTCTTCTCCTTTTCATAATAGCTTCAGAAGTTCTGAGCAGGACCTTAAACAAACTAATGGAAAACAAGAAAAGCTACACATATAAAATACCGGAAAGGTGACAAATCATCTCTCATCTAGCCTGCACTGATGACATAATTATATTCACAAGAGGTACAAAATGGCACTCCAAGAATTGTTATTTTTCGATACTCGTAAATGGGAAATACACAGCTATTTTAAATCTACAAGAGGCTTAAGGCAAGGAGTTCTACTTTCTCCTTTGCTATTCATTATAGCTTCAGATGTATTAACCAAAAATCTTAACCAATTAATGAAGAATAAACCTTGTTGCTCATATAAAGTTCCAGTTGGATGTAAACATATATCTCATCTTGCATATGCAGATGATATTGTAATATTTACTAGAGGAACTAAAGCTTTACAACCTTGTTTCAACCTGCTTAATAAATATGAGTAATGTTCAGGTCAATTAATTAATATCTCTAAAAGCATCTTCATAATCTCTAACAAAGCATCTAGAACAAAAAGAAACTCAATCTCACACTGGACTGGATTAAAGTTTTTGCAGTTGCCTATGACTTACTTAGGCACCCCTCTGTATCATAGAAGAAAGAATACTCGCTTATTCACTTCCTTATTATTCAAAATTCAACATAAACTTAAGGTCCTAAGTCAATAAGGAAGACTAACTTTACTCTGATCTGTCCTTTACACTATTCATATACATCAAATTACCACACTTCTTCCACCCAAAGCCACTTTAAAGAAGATAGAGAAACTTTTCTCTAATTTCTTTGGGGGAAAAGAAGAAGGTAAATAAAAACTACATTGGAAAGTCTGGAAAGAAATATGTCTACCCACACAGGAAGGTGACTTAGGCCTCAGGAGGATACAAAATATTTGCACCATTATAGGTATGAAACTCGGGTGGAAATTCAGAAAAGTTGAATCTCCTTGGTCTCAATTTATGCTTGATAAATACTATAAAGAACTCCCACCCGCCATTGCTACTACAAAGTCATACCACTCAGATGGGTGGAGGAGACTTGTAGTGTGCAGAATATTGATGCTAAAACATATTAGATGGTTCATAGGAGAAAGGAAAAATAAGTTTTTGGTTTGAAAGATGGATGGATGGTGATCATTAGCTGATAGAGGTACTGTTACCCTTCCTTCACTCTTGGTTCAACAAACTTTTTTTGGGTAAGTGAATGACTTCAATTCAAAACAAACATAAAAAGTATGTACAAATACCTATCATCTAACAAACGAAAACTGATGAATATGAACTGTAACAAAGAAGGTTACTGATTCTACCAAATCAGTCAACATCTAAACAATGCGTCCGAGGATCACAGCCAATCTGTGATGGAGTAAATATGCGAAGGAACCTCATATGCTTTCATCCAGTTCCAAGATTGTACTTTAATGATCTCAAGAACATCCTCCATCCCATCACTATCGAACCGGACACAGTTTCGTTCTTTCCAAACATACCACACCACTGCTTGCCATAACATATGACCTATTCTCTTCCATATCCGACCTTTAAAAAGTTCAAAAAACCTGGTCTGATGTTGCTCGATGTTCAGCTGTTGTAGGGGATTGTATTCAATTCCAACCCATGCTGCCACTTCTTTCCAAATTTCCTGAACATGGCTACATTGACAGAATAGGTGGACAATATTTTTTTCTTCCTCTCCACACCATACGCATCGACCTGTAGCTTGATCTACCAAGATACCTCTTGTTCTAAGGTTGTCGATACTTGGGATTCTTCGTTGCATAAGTCTCCAGCTGAAGGTTTGGACACGCTTGGGAGCATATTTTCCCCAAAATTTCGCCAGATGACTTCTATCTTCTTCTATTTCCCTCCTATCTTCTCTTATTGCTTTGTATGCACTGGTCACAGTGAAGCGACCCGTAGCCTCTGCAGTCCATAGCCATTCATCCTCTCCTTCAACTAAATTTTGCTGCTCTTGAATTACTCCTTGCAGCAAGAGCAATATGTCCATCTCCCACTACCTAAGTGGTCTTGTAAATTCTACAGCCACAAGGTTTTTGTCCTGCTCCTTAAGGTTTAAAGATCCTTCTCTGACCGTCGCATACTGGTTTGTTGCAAGTCTATACAGTTCACCAAATCTAGTGGCTAGTGTGCCTGCTTTCGTCCAATTTGACTTCAAGAAGAGGGCTTGTTCACCTGATCTGATATTGATCTCTATTCTGTTGCAAAACCAGGATGTCATGACTGAAGATTTCCATATGTCTGTCCACACGCGAGAAGTGTTGTCTGGAAATGTTATGAGATGCAGTTCTGTCATGTCGTCTGCCTCTTGAAAATACTTAGTTGAGATCACTTGTCTCCATAGCGAATTCGGTTCTATCTTATATCACCATGTCCACTTTGCCAATAATGCCTCGTTCATTGTCTTTTCTTTGATTCCCAGTCCACTCGCATGTTTGTCCAGGCAAAGATCACTCCAGCTCGTCCAATGTATAGGTCTTTTTTGAGCAATAGACGACTGCCACAAAAATCTCGTGATCAATCTGGTCAGCTTCTTAATGACCTGCATAGGAGCGAGAAATAGAGACAACAAGTAAATTGTTAGGTTCGTTAGCGTGGATTTTATCAGTGTTACCTTTCCTGCATAATCCAACAGCTTGTTTTCCCAACTGAATAATCTCTTTTCCATCTGCTGAATTAATGTATCCCATGTTTTGATTCTACCCGGGTTTGCACCCAGAGGCATTCCCAGATAACTACATGGCAGTTTTGCACTCTTGCATCTGAGTTGATTGGCATAAACCTCCAGAGTTGCTGCATTTAGGTTGATGTCATAAACCTCACTTTTGTGAAAGTTAACTGCCAATCCTGACAATAGTTCGAAGACATTCAAAATTCCTTTTATCATTCTCACATTTTCCTCAGATGCTTCAGCGATGAGGAGAGTGTCATCTGCATATTGAAGATGCGAGATTTCCACCCCTCCTATTCTGGCACCTTGCAGTAACTCCATATTACAAGCTTGCTTCAGCATTAGTTGCAGACCTTCTGTAGTGATGAGGTAAAGCAATGGGGATAGAGGATCCCCTTGCCTCAGTTCTCTGTGTAACTTGAATTCTTCAGCACTAGATTCGTTGATTAGAACTGCGGCCTTTGCTGTGATCACACATTTTTTCATCCACTTACACCACTGCTGATTAAATCCCATTTTTTTGATCATCTTTTCCAGGAAAATCCAACTCACCGAATCAAAAGCTCTCCTAAAGTCCACTATAAGCAGTAGGAGCGGCTTTTGCTTTCTTTTGTACGAGTGTATAACTTCGTTGGCAACCAGAATTCCGTCCAAGATCTGACTCCCTTTGATAAACCTTGTTCGCTCTTTTGAGATGACCTTCTCTATCACTTTACCAAGTCTGATCGCCAACAACTTTGACAGCAATTTGTAAGCACTTCCCACTAATGAGATAGGGCGATAGTGAGACATATTTGTAGGACTATCTATTTTAGGAGCTAGAGTAATCCATGTTGAGTTCAACCCTCCTGCAATTTGCCCTGTCCTATGGAATTCTTGTATGAAGTTGATGAAATTACCTTTTAAAACATCCCAATTTTTCTGTATGAAGAAGCAGTGTTCGAGAAGTCGGCCGCCCTGGCGATAAGTCGTTCGAAACCTCGTTGGCGCCCCATTTTGGTCCGAATCGGCATGGCTGGAAGTGAGACCGAGGCTGACGAAGAAAAAGAACTACCTATGGAGATTAATGATGAAATTTGATGTCTAAACTATTTGAATATTGTTTTTCAAAACTTTAACTTCTTTTTTAGTATATTTTTGTGCTCTATTTATGTTAAACCTTTTTAAATATTTTTTTTTGATTAAAAAAATAGGAGGAAGGCGTTGCGCTGGTCGACCGCCTAGTCGGCCGAGTAGATCGCCCTGGCCGATAAGTCGCAGGGCGGCCGGGGGATCGACCCGCCTCCGCCTCCCGACTTCTCGTACATTGTGAAGAAGTAATTAAAACCATTAGGTCCTGGAGCTTTCTTCGGAGCACATTTCCAGATTGCTGCCTTGATCTCTTCTTCAGAAAAGGTTGTAGTGAGGCTGATATTACCTTCTTCTGTTACCATCAATTCTGCTGGGATGTCAAACTCCAGATTGACCTCTCCCTGTCTCGCGTAGTGTTGCTTAAAGAATTCTGTAATTCCACTTTTTACTGCACCCACTTCATCTATCCATATTCCCTCAAATTTCATTCCTCTAATACAGTTTCTTCTTCGGTTCCTCCTTAATCTTGCATGGAAGTATGCGTAGTTTCCATCACCCTCTCTTATCCATACAGCTCTTCCCTTCTGATAAGTGAGACTTTCTTTGTCTTTGTTACCTTTTGTAGTTGCAGCCATTTAGCTTTTCGCCCTTCTTGATCGTTCTGATGTTGAATTCCCAGCTCAAGTTTCAAATAATACGATTATATTTCCAGCTTGTGTCTCTCAATTCTCTTATCTATGTTGCCAAAAGAGGTTTTGTTCTACCTGCTTAATTTTAATCTCATTTCTTTAAGCTTTTTATGCAGTACATATCCACTTCCCCCAGTGAATTGCATATTACTCCATTCTGTGCACACTACCTCCTTGAAATCTGTCTCTTCCTGCCAACAATCTAGGGTTCTTGCCGCCTTTGGACCCCAGTTTATACTCTCTGGTTTCAATAGTATCAGATAGTGGTCTGATAGATTGCGTTTTATGTCTATTTGATACTGTTCTGACCATGAGTTCATCCATTCTTGTGAAAGGAGAAAGCGATCTATTCGACTGCAGCTTGTTCCTCGTCCTGCATAGCATGTGAACCTACGTTGTTGTAGGGGAAGATCTACCAACTGTGAGTTCATTATAAAACTGTTAAAATCATAAACCTCTCTAGCTACAATAGATGATAATCCAACCCTCTCGTCTGCTGACCTCACTGCATTAAAGTCTCCTGCAACACACCATCTCCCATTCGGAATTTTTCTCATCTCTTGACCAATGTTTTGCCACAGTATCTGTTTGTCTGCAACTAATGTCGGCCCATAAACGTTTATTATGTTCACTTCCACTTTGTCAACTCCCCATTTACCACTAACTCTAATAAACCCTTCAGATATAAGGGTATCTGTCAACTGGAAACTATTTTTGTCCCATAGACATAGTAGACCACTTGAACTTCCATTTGAGTCTTTGTGCAGCCATTCAAAACTTTCTGTAGTCCATAATCTTTTTCCTATTCTACTGTTAAAACTCGTCAATTTCGTCTCTTGCAATAACAGGAAGTCTACTTGACAGTTCCTTACTAATTGTCCCACATTCGACTTCTTGGCAGATGTTCCCAGACCGCGTATGTTATAGCTCAGTAGATTCATTGTGGTTCTTGGAGGACATTGTCGTTGGTTGTTCTGTTCAGTAGTTCAAGATTACTTGCAGCTACTTTATCTAATGCCCTTATCCTATTTACGATATCTTGATCATTCCTTGACGTAGAAACACCTAGTGATTTAATCAGCTTCTAGGATTTTGCTGCTTCGTCTTCCTCTTCTGAATTCAGTAAACTTGGTTCAACATACTCTATATGACAATTCATGGCATATGGGTAGTTTACAACATATTGTTCCTTCTAATATTTTTCTTGAGATTTTGAGCATCATACGGTCCCAGGTTAGGATTATCCTTGCTGGGAGCTTATCAGACATAGAGAAATTTTGAATCCCATATTCATGAAAATCTGGAATTCGAATATTCCTCCAAAGACCAGTATCTTCCTATGGAAAATTCTACATCATATTTTGTTAGTTGATGATAGAATTCACGCAAGTATATTTAGCTTCTGAATGCTCTTGCTGTAACTCCAACCCAAAGGTTGAAACCATGGGGCATCTACTCGCCCAAAGTTAAATAGTACTGGAGTCATAGGCAATCTTTGAGGAGAAATGTGAAATTACACAAACAGTAGGGGATCTCACACAAAAATTAAAGGACTGTGTGGATACTCCAGGTAAGAGTAAAACTCATAAATTCATTTTCTTACTCACAGTTTCAGTTGTTTGTTGGCAGAGTTGGAAGTCTAGGTATTCCTATAGATTTGAAGGAAGGATCATGTCCCAAGTGCCATTCAACGTGAAGACCAAATCAGGGAAGTTCTTAAACTCTCTAATAACTTTGCATCCTCTAATCAAGCAGAACTTAGGTGTCTAAATAGATATGGCATAAATCTCACATCCTGTCCTGTTAAGAGCCCCAATCATGCCCATTAGGTTGCCCCACAAGATGATTGTGTCAAAACAAACACCCATGGTGTAGTTGGCACTATAGGGACTTTGTTTGGAGGGAGTGCGTTAACAAGGGACTGTAATGGCAACCTTGTTCATGCATCCGCAAAAGTGAATGAAGTTTCTCCTATTGCTTCAGAAGCTCGTGCACTCATACAGGAACTAAATTACATATCTAGTAATGAGAACACTAAGGTTGTCTTGGAGTCCTGCCTGCACTGGAATCTTGTTATTTGGCATTTTAAATATAATGTAGGGACCATGGAGGATCATAAGTACTCTTAGAGATCCAGAGTCTTCTTAAACAAGGTTTTTCATTTCAAACATCAGCCTGCACGTCCAGGACCAATGCAACAGGAACTATCCTAGCAAAATGGGGAACAGACTCGGGATGCCAAAACTTTCAATCAAGCAATCATCTTCCACAAACAGCCTTCTTATAGCTTCTAAAAGACTTAACACTTCCAATTTGAAGATCCTGCACCGTGAGATGTTTTGCGGGTGGATAGGCACACACACATGCAATTGTAGAAAGAGGCAAGTTGGGTATCATACTTGTTCCTTTTATCGAATTTCTCTCTTTTTTCGGAGATTTGTCGGAAAAGATTTTAAGAAGACGAGCCAGTTTACCCTCTTCACTAGAAAGTAGGATGAATAGGAGTTACTCTTCAAAAATCGATCCATTAGTTTTTTCTTTTCATAGGCTCATTAACGAGTAGAACGTAACTAAATATTTTTCGACAATTTTTCTTCGATGCTTTATCTTTTCATGGGTCGGAATTTGTCACTATAACACTCATTTTCATTGATACAAAAGAGGTGTTTTTTGGGGATAAAAAATTTCAGTTCATAATTGTGAGGATGATGACGAAATATGAGAAATTTATTGTGTACAATTTTTATGTCAAAAAAATTGTGTAAATACCATTATTTTTAAAAAAAAATACATGTTTAGTGAATGAGTTGTGAGAAATTCTTCAGCAATGGAGACAAACCACGGGGAGTAAGCTTATAACTCTTGTAGTTAAAATTGATTATAACATAATTCTTTGGAAAATCTGGACACACAGGTGCAAAACACGGTTTGAAGGGGTACCCATGGACTCAATGCAAATCATTTTTGATACTGGGCAGCTCCTTCAGCAACTTATGGACCTGAAGCCGATGGTCAGATCTCAAAAGATTCCGAGAATGCCAGATTGCAAATTCTGGGAATCACAAACCTGAAACAAAGGGTCACTCAGCCAAAAATCACTCAACATTGGACCACCCCCTCCATTCATGACTCTAAAAGCTGATATATCTTGTGTTTTCTCTAAATCTATAGGCATTGCAGGTGGAGGTATGATTATGAGAAATAATGAAGGCACTCTCGTAGTTGCAAACTGCTGGAAACTGAGCAGTGAAGGCCAAGAACAAACAGATGCAGATGCCCTCATGCAGAGTTTGGAACCTATTTCACTGCTCCAAGAAGAACTGCACACAGTGGAATGTGACTCCACTATGTTAATCCAATGCATTTAGGGACTGAACAACTGGAGAATCATGGGACATGTAAATCTAATTAAGATCCCAGTTCCTAAGCTATGCAGGAAAACAGCAAACTCGGTGGCCTCTCATCTGGCAAAGATAGGCGCAGCTGAAGGAAGTAAAAGCTTTAATGCCACGAACATCCCACCTCACATAATCAGCCTACTCGAACGAGACAAAGCTTCAATCCAATTACAAACATGAAGAACATCCTTTAGTCCTCTACAAGTAACCATCCGCAGTGCGGACTATGCAAGAAGAAAAAAGGTGAAATTTACATACTTGATATATATATTCTTGCAGGTGCTCTTAAGTCTAAAAAATACTAGTACATTTCCTAAGTTCAATAAATTTGGGGACTACGTGCCATAAACTTGTATTCGTATCTCTCGTATGTGAGGTTCAATAATTCTTGTAAGACCTTAAAATTTTTTCAACGCGAAACCCTTGTAACACCGAGGTTTAACTAAAATATATATATATAACTAATACCTATACACTTTCTGTATTATTTTCTTTATTTTTTTGATATTCCGAAAATTTACACATCGGAGAAAAATAAAATTATATCTTATAAATCGTAAATTCTAAATCATATAATCGTATTGTTTTCATTTTTTGGATTGATATTACGGCGATTACGCTGCCGTAAAAATCTATAACCCTATCCTATAAACCCTAAAAGTTAAATGCTATAAAACCTAAACCATATAATCGTAAATTTTATAAACCCTAATCCTGAAATATTATTATTAAAGGAAAATGTTATTTTTAATTTATATTACGACAACTTCGACGCCGTAAAAATAAAAAACTCTATCCTATAAACCCAAAAAGTTAAACGCTATGAACTCTAAAATATATAATCGTAAATTTTATAAACCTTAACCTTAAAATATTAATAATATTTTTATTTTAAAAGCTTTTATTTAATTATAAAATTAAGGGTTAATTCACTGTCGATTTACGTCTCAAATATCCCCAGCCTGGACCAAGCCAGAAATCTGGCCTTTCTTTAACTCTTTTTGCCAGGTCAGTGATGTACATGCTCAGTCTTGCATGGAATTCAAGAGCAAACATTTTGGATTTGTTAGATTTGTCAAAACAGTGGATATCAAATCCATAATCGAAAAAACGAATGGTACTAGAGTGGGTTCACACCAGTTACATGTAAGCATGGCCAGATCGACTAGCGAGATACTTGGAAAAAAACAGCAAGCGCTTGTAGAAGCACTAAAAACGAATCAAGACAAGGTTTATCGACCACCAGTTATTGCTGAACCAATTGAGGTGATGAAATTCAATCCCAAACCAGAGTCAATCAAATGGCTAGATACATGCCAAGTAGGTTTCCAGCTCTGATTCTTGACTTTAATTTGATTTCTGAAGTGTTGAAAGAGCAAGGATATGAATCGGTCTCCATAGCAAGATTAGAGGGGGAGAGTTTTTGTTCGTACTCAGATCAGCAAAAACTAATAGAGGATTCAGAGATAGCTGAATTAATTTGTGTAGGTCAATAATGAATTGACGTAGAACGAATCTAATAGTAACGAGTACAACGAATATACCTTTACGTTGT
>JAOYMZ010074947.1:0-11889 GCA_025802335.1 Pinguicula primuliflora | reverse complement strand
TGGCTATCCATTCTTTTGGAGAGAGCAGACAGAAAAAAGATGAAGGTAATGAATGCCTTAAGGAAAACCACACTTCCTGCTTTTTTCGCAATTCTGTAGGACATGAAGGATAGTTTCATTTACTGGGCAAAGATAGCTATCTGGATGCTGTGTCAGCCTCCTATGGTTGCGCAAACTATTCGTCCATAATGCTTCGTGAGACACCCTCAGGATGAACATTTTTATATGTTCAGGTACCCTAAAAGACCTGATCTTTTTCCATAGCGATGAACTAGAGTCTGGATTTTGAGATGAGAGTAAATCTACTGTGGATTTGCAATGAAATAGTCCGTTTGCTAAGTGTGTCCATGAGCAATAATCGGGTCCAACTACTTCATTTGGAGGTGGAAGTGAAAGTATTGCTTCCGTAGCTGAATTTGGTTGTCATGTCCGTTGTTTGTGCTCGTTCCATGCACCATTTGGGAGATGAAGACTTGAAACTGTGCATGCAAGGTTCTCTTATGACAGTGAACGTAGTGCTAAGCCTTTTAAGGGGCTTGAGAAAGGGAACCACAGGTCGCTCCAAAATAATATCAACTGTCCATTTCCAAGTACACAACACGTGCTTTGATCTACCAGGTCTAATTGCCGACAAATTAGCTTCCATAATGGTGAGCCTCAGACTGTGATCATTTGATCTGTGTGTGGCAGGTCAAAGAAGTTGTATTTTGCTTTGAACACTTTCACCCATAGTTTGTTTGGCGACTTACCGAAATCCCAGGCCAGCTTTAGCATGAAGATCTAGTTTGTTGTACAGGAACTCTGAAGACCTAGACCTCCATGCTCTTTCCTTGCACAAACTTTCTTCCAAGCTATAAGAGGCTGTTTAGGCTGATCTGATGAGCCGCCCCAGACGAATTCCCGAACGATCTTGTCTATCTCATTGCAGGTAGCCAATGGTAGAGGGGTTGATTGCATAGGATAGAGGGGCATCTCCCTGCCATAGATATACGACGAGTCCTCCAATGTTGAGCTCTCCTTCTCATCTTATGAGGAATAAATGTATATATTCTCGTGTAATCCTCTCGTGAATCAGTGGGACCCCAAGATACACGCCAAGGTCAACAACCCGTGTAATGTCAAGAACATCTTCAATCTCCCAGGCTATCTCAAGAGATGTATTTGTAGAAACCCATAGTACAGATTTGGAGTGACTTACCACCTGACCAGAATAGAAGGAGAAGGTTTGGAGAACCTCCTGGATCACCTTGGCTTGATTAGGTGAGACCTCCGCAAAGAGAATAAGGTCGTCCGCAAACATAAGGTGAGAAAGCTTGAATTTCTGTTGTCCAAAAGTGAGGGGTTTCCACCTATTTGCGATCACAGAGTCCTCAATCAAGTGACTTAGCCTTTCCATACAAAGGACGAACAAATATGGGGAGATAGGATCTCCTTGTCGGACTCCCTTCTTAGGTGAAAAAAGAGGGCCTCGCTGTCCATTCCAAAGAACTGCGAATTGCTGGAGGTTAGAGATGATAGAATGACCTTCAAGAGATAGGATGGTATGCCTGCTTCATTCAGAGTATCTTCAATAAAGTCCCATTCCATTTTGTCAAAAGCCTTTGTGAGATAGATTTTAATCGCCATAAAACCTCGTTTTCCTTTGCATTGTGTCATAATGTGAATAGCTTCTTGTGCTAAGATGATGTTATCCACAATGTTCCGGCCTCGGATGAAACTAGACTAATTCTGTGAGATAATGAGTGGCAGGATCATACAAAGCCGGTTGGCTATCACCTTAGATACCACCTTTGTGTTGATATTGATAAGGGTGATTGGCCGGAAATGATCAAAGCTTTCAAGTTGTGCAACTTTGGATAGAAGGTATATCATGCCTCTGTTCGCCGCCACTGGCATTTGTCTCTATACAAAGATGAGACGAACAAAGTGAATTAAGGGTGGTGCAATCGTGTCCCAGTTGTGAAGGTAAAAACTCCATGAAAAACCATCTGGTCCAGCCGCTTTGTTCGGATCCATGCCCATGACAGCTTGTTTAATTTCTAGGTCTTCAACCGATTTATCTAGAAGAGTCTTGTGCATTTCTGATAATCTGGGGAAGTGATTCCGAAGAGGGAAATCACTTAATAGTTTGTGTGTCTGTATGATGTTGCAAGTTGCTCCATATAGATCTTTGAAATATTCTGTGACTTCATGTAATAATACCAATGGATTTGAGCACCAATGTCCGGAGCTTAGCTTTATTCTGTGGGTATGCGGCCTGGTCCTTTTTGGTTTATATGTAGTATGGAAATATCTGGTGTTTCTGTCCCCATTACGGAACCAACTGCCTCTAGCTGCTTGTCTAGTAAGAAGTTCTTCCCGTGTTAATATGTTCTCCGAATCCTGCCTTAGAGTGCATTCCAACTTCATCAAATAGGGTGTACACTTGTGCACAATACAAGTTTGGATCCCTGCTAGTCTGGTTTGTAAAAGCCATTTCTGTTTGAACACATTGCCAAAGTGGTCTGTCTTCCAAGCCTCTAGAGATGATTGCAAAAGCTGAAGAGCATCTAAAAGGGGTAGATTAGTTGGCCAGTGTTTAAGTAGCCATTCACTCCAATTCGGATGAGCCTCCCAAGTTGAGTATTACTTTAAGGGCTTAATAGACGGGCCAATGGATAAGGCTGAATGTAGAGTGAGACAGAGGGGAGAGTGGTCAGATGCAACTCTCGGCAGGTGTAACAGCTCATTGTCTGGAAACATGTTGTTGAACAGAACACTCACCAGTGCCCAGTCAATCCGCTCGTGACAACGCTCACGGGCCCAAGTGAACCTTGAACCTGTGAATTCTAGAGGCAAAAGGTCAGTATTGTCTATGAAATATTGGAAGTGTGAGCAACTGGACGATCTTTTCCCCCAATCTTGTCTGCGGAGGTCAAGAATGAGTTGAAGTCCCCTAATTCAATCCAAGGGGTAGTCATCTGATCTGCAATAGAAAGTAATTTGGGCCACAAATATTTTCATATTCTAGGATTAGGGAAGCCATAAACAGCAGTTAAGTTAAAAGCAGTAGAATCATTTAAAAGAACATTACAATGAATGTATTGCCAGTCATAATCCACAATAGTAACTTGAATAGAGTCCTTCCATAGGATCCGAATTCCCCCAGAGAAGCCCTGTGCTTCAACCCGAAAGGAATTAGCAAAATCGTTGTCGATTTGACCAATTAAAGAGTGAGCATTTGTGCCACTGATTCTTGGTTTCAGAAGAATAAGCATATAAGGTTTATGTACTTGGATTAATTAGTGTATAGCAGAGATCGTGGTGATATTCCCCACGCCTTGCAAATTCCAAGTTATGATTTTTCTATCCATAAAAACGTTATTGTAAGTTTGATGTAGAAACTGAGTACAGAATTTGAGAAGATAATTATAATGAAAAGACCAGGTCAGGATTGAAGGCACCTAGTTGGAAATGCCTTCCATGCTGGCTAGCTCCTGATCAATAGCTTCCTCTGCTAGGGTTTCCATGGCTGGAGATCCATCATCAACAATGTCTGGATCTGGGGTTTCCGGAAGGTCATTGATCACCTGATCCATGTCTGTGGGGTCTGGTGGGTCAGGAGAGGGGAGTAAGCCAGTGTCCTTGTCCATTTGTGTGACAGATGAGGACAGAGTCCTCAGAGAAACCCCATGATTGCCCGCATAGAAACCTTGTCTTTCCGCTACTTTAGTGGCATGAGAGTGTAGGATCTCTTTTTGATTTGAGGATGAACCTGCAACCAATGAAGAATCAGGGTGCGGAACGATTACAGATATATGTTTTGGGATCGAGGTAGTGCCAAATGTGAAAGAATCCAGATGATGGGATGAGAGAAAACTCCCTGTATGAAGTGAGGCCATTGTATTTTTCTTGGCCCAAGTCACCTCCTTAGCAGCGGTGGTATTAACTTTGCATTTCCCTTTAGCCTTTTGTGTCAAGCGGGCTGGTGGATCAGATTGGTAGGCCTGGGCGCGATCTTTTTTAATAGTAGGTTAGCCCAGTTTCGGCCCAGCTTCTTTATCAACCGTGGGTGTGGTGGTTTTTGAATCCTCCTCCTGATATCTTAGAACATTGTACTGGAAAGATGTCTGTATTTGGGGCTTTGTAGTTGGGCTGGATACAGCATTCTTGTTGAGTTCACGGGCTGGTCGCTTACTCTTCTTTTGGGCCACCATCCACAGCCCGACCCTTGTCAGATGAGAGAAGTCTGGAGAGTTGTCTATAACGTTCAGACGTTGGGTGACTGGGGCAGATGTCTGTGGCTGGTCAGAGATAGATTCTATCGTTGGGGCCTGACCGGTTGTGGATGACTTGACCGTAGTTGCATCTTCTCCGGTGTTAAGGTTTCCAATAGTTAATGTCGACGATTTTCCAGGCGCTCCGTTTACCGAAGCAACCTTAGAGTTAGAATTTGCTACCTTATGTGGACAATTCTCAGCAGAGTCGCCAAACCTTGCACAATCGAAACAGATGAGATGCAAATCTTCATATTGTACTGGGAAGGGTTTTTGATCGATTGTGACAGCCAGCTTCAATGGTTGACGAAGATCCAGCCGGATGGCTAATCTAGCAAATAGTCCCCTCGATTCAGACAGTGTGTGCGTATCCACTTTCAGATACTCTCCGATTGGCTTTGCAATTTCACGAAGGATGCCTTCCTGGTAATACTGTGTTGGTAATCCAGGAATTCTTACCCAGGTAGCGACACTTTCGATGTGATCGTTTTTGACATTGAAATCTCGATTCCATGGAAACACCCTAATGTAGGTGCTTGAGATGGTGTGTGGCCCTTCGTAAAGGGCTTTTTCATAATCCTCTGGGTGAGAGCATCGAAGTAAGTAATAGCCATTACCGATGTCCGTGAGATGAAGCTCCCCCTTTGGACGCCAGTGAATATTTAGATTACGGGACAGAGATTGAAATCCAATATTTCTTCCCAGAGGGCAAATTATCAAGGTTTTGGCCATGTTCTTGACCATTTGTAGCTGGATCCGTTCTTTAAAGGTGACTGTCGGACCCAGCTCATCTGTGGAATGAATCACGTCCTTGGGAAGTACCACAATCTTTTGCCGGGACATGTCGGTCGCAGGAGTCAGGAGAGAGCTAAAAAGCAGTGATTTCTGAGGTGTCGACGAGGATGCCTTTGATTTTCCGTCATCAGGGGGTTGGATGGGTTGGATTTGGATGGGTTGGCCGACCGCCGTTTGAAATGGCGAAAAAGCAGCGTTGGAGGAAAGATCCATGTCCTCCATGGGTAGATCTGAGCGACGGTGAGTTTCAACAATGCGACAGTGAGTTTAGAGAGAAGACAGAGCTTTTTCTTGAGAGTGACTCTATTAAACTTTCTCTTTATTTGAAGAATTTTCATTCTGTCTTCTTACATACTAGCTTGTAGGCAACTTTTTTCTCTCCAATTTTTTTTTATCTTCCTTCCATTGCATATCATGTCTATCCACCCTTGACAGTGCCTGACAATGGCTCCAGGGACAGAGAAATGGTTGAAGAGCATCAAAACATTCAAAAGAAGATTTTTTTTTCGGTTGCACTTGGGGTGCTTGGCCCCCCCAAGCTCCTCAGTGAATTCGCCATTGTCTGCTACTGAAACCCTTCCTCTAGTTCCTATGGGATTGATTACTGCTATGGTCATTTCTGATAATGATCCTCCAACCCATATAACTGCATCGTATTAAAAATTTAGGGAGTTTGGTGAAAATTCTGATCTATCTGAAAATCACGAAGGAGCACATCCATCAAAAAGTGGGCAAATACCAACGATCCATTTTTTCTTTGTACAATCCCCTGAAGAGAATTATGCCAAATGGGATGAAAGTTGATATAGTGATGAGTGAGAAAAATTCCGCCCCACAGGTACAATCTCAAGATAAGAAGAGAGCACTGCCTTTGTCAAATGTATGGGCTGAACCCATTTCTTTCAAAGATGGTCTAACACAAAATTCAGGTAGTAGGTCATCCGCCCCACACCAAATCTTAGGCGAAGAGTTTGACATATTGGATGAAGTCACAAGCTATGGATCTATCAATGCTCTAGGGTGAATCTAAATACCAGAACTACAACGTGCTTATGCAGCATCTTGCAATACTCTGTAAATTGACATGTGACTTCCAACTCATTGATATGCCGATGGTTTTTGGTGTGTGAAACTTACTGCGCAATCGGACTACCAACATATTCTACTGAATGGACCATGGCCCCTCATGGGGCACTACATCACTTTACATCCTTGTAACGTAGCTTTAATACAAAAGATGCTCATATAGATGTTCTTTTAACATGGATTCGCATTCTGGGTCTGCCTACGGAATATTTTCGGAAAAGAATGCTGGATAAACTCACCAAACCAATTGGGACCTTTGTGAAAGTAGATATACATATTCTGAACGGGCAAAAGGCATAGTTTGCAAGAATTTCCATGAAGATTGATCTCTAGCGCCCACTGACCTTTCAAGTGATGATTGGCGGGCATTTTTACCAGGTCCAATATGAAGACCTACATTGAATCTGCTTCGATTGTGGTTATTTTGGCCATCTACTTGATGAATGTCTGGTTTCCAAAACAATCCTCCCTGGCGAAGGTAACTACTCCTCCTGCAAGTGGCCCAGATGATACCACTACAGCTTCTGGATGGTATTCTGCTAGTCATGGTCACAATGAGGCTCTTGTCCCGAAGAAGCCAATGCTCCAGTGTGAATCTAAATCTACCTATGTCGCTAACTCCTCACAAGGGATGGAAAGCGATGGAGTCTCTGATAAGCAGCTCAACGAATGGATGATTGCACAGAAAAAGAGTCGAAGACCATTCAACCAACCCATACAACTTCACAAGGGAAAGGAGATCATGAAATGTACTGAACGATGCGGGGAATCCCCACCGTTTACTTTCTCTGCATCTCACTTTGATATCTTGCACTCTGTTACTAAGAAATATGATGGCAATAGTTTACATTTGCAGGATCTACATATCTCGGACAAATCTAGACATGATCGACCAGGCCTTAGAAATACCAACCTTGTCTCCAAGAAAGTTGCTGAAATAAAAAGGCCTGCTAAACACTCTAACAAATAAAGTCCAACTAGCAGCGTATGGATATGTAAGAAGCAAACCACTATACCTAAACCGAGGTAGCCTAGATATAACCCCTAGTAGCTCCAAATGGCCCTGCACTGATGTTACACTACCAATCTCCTCTAAGCCATCCCATATTAAGGATACTTGTGATATGACCTCATCCTATCTATCTCACATCTCTAATGTCAACCATTCGACTCTAACCCTACAACACTCTCTAGCCCCTCCTTTTGACCCAAATGCCCAAGCTACACTCATCCCTTCTCAGATCACTGAAAATTGTCAGAAAAAAGATGGTATCCGAGTAAGTGCCAATGAAGTGGCCATTGGAACCTCCAGCAGACCTCTTGGGCGACACAAGGCTCAACTATGTGAGTCTGGAAAAGAGGTAATGGAATTGGAGGATTGAAACCTCAATGAAGGGGATGATGATCCCTCATGTCAGGTACTGTAAAGATATTTACAGGTTAGTTTTCATTCACCCACTATTTTTGTTTTATGTCTAGAAGTACCTTAACTCTTATAGCATGGAATGTACAGGGTTTAAAGAATAATTGTACCATTTATACACTAAAAGTTAATTTTCTCATGTTACTTGAGCCACAAATCAACAGTGATGATGCAAGCATAGTGATAAATGGATTCGGTTTGGGTTTTACTAAATCATTTAGAATAGAAGTTCAGGGATTTTCTGGGGATATCTGGCTTATCTGGCAACCACACATACAAGTTGAGGTAACATTTTGATTGGCAGTTCATTCATTTATCTTTATCATCCCAATTGTTTCCTGTTTTTGTCTTAACTGCCGTTTATGGAAGTCCAATTTTGCAGGTTAGATGATCCCTTTGGGGTCAACTCTATAACCTTCCTCTTATAGAAAATAAAATGTGGATTGCCATGAGGGACTTCAATGCCTTCCTATCATCTTGGGATAAATGTAGCTCAAGAAAAACAAAGGGATGTAGTATGTTCAATAGATGGCTCTCTGCCTCTTGACTGGAACCATTTGGTTTAACGGGACAAAAGTTTATATGGGCACCAGACCTTTTCCATGAACGTATTGATTGGGTCTTACCTAATGAATATTTCAGGCAACTTACAGCTAAGACACAGATACATCACCTCCCTCGTATCGCTTCAGATCATTCACCAATTGTTATCGAACTGACACATGGGACTTTGGACGAAACAACCAGTCCACAATTTCGTTATTTGAGGACTTGGGAAACTCATGATCTGTGGAATAATTAGTTAGAACTAATGTGGAGTAAGGACAACTCTCTCGCTGATGCTCTTGACGAACTGCAAATACAACTTCACTCCTGGAGGACAAAGTTTTTTGGAGACATTTACAAAAGAAATAGACGGGCTCTAGGAAGATTGGCAGGGGTACAGAAGGCACTGACAGCAAGACACTCGCAGCATCTGATTGACCTCAAGTTGGAACTTCGTATGGAATTGAGAAAAAAATACAAATATGCAAGAAGACCTTCTGCGCAAGTAGAACAATAGAGCTAATTGGATAAGGCATGGAGACCGAAACACAGGATATATTCATTCTCGCATTAAGGTGAAGCCTAGTAATCGAAAACCAGCCACCATAAGGCTAGCCTCTGGGACATGGTGCTCTGATCCTCGACAGCTTACTCTAGAGGTCACAACTTTTTTCTAAAGACAATTTACAGATGAGAGAAATAACCTAACTCAAAGTATGCAGCTCTTTCCAGAACGTTGGTTATTCAAGCCCCTATCAGACTCACAGATCAGTATGCTATATGCTGATGTTCTAGATGAGGAAATTAAGACTACAATGTTTGATATGCATATATGAAATCAAGCCCCTATCAGACTCACAGATCAGCTGGTCCTGATGGGTTCTCAGCTGGTTTCTATCAATATAACTGGAAGACGTTGGAAGCTTCTATCTTTATTTTTGTCTGGGAAATTTTTCATGCAAGAAAGATGGACCCGAGAGTGAATAAAGGCATGGTAGTTCTAGCTCCGAAAGTTGATCATCCTGAGAGATTTGAGCAGTTCCGACCGATTATCCTCCTTAACATAAATGCCAAGCTGATCACAAAAATTGTTGCAAACAGGCTCAAGCTAGTCATGTCTCAGCTGATCAACTTATCTCAGACCAGTTTTATAAAGGGAAGACCAATTACAGACAACATTATAATGGCACAGGAAGCAATCCATACACTATAGACTTCCGAAGGCCGTGTGAAATTTATGGCCATCAAACTTGACCTTGCAAAAGCATTTGATCGACTACGATGGTCTTTTATACAGGACACTCTTGAAGACGCTGGAATACCACCAATGCTAAGCAATGTTATCATGTCATCCTTAGCCATGATTTCTCTACAAATTATTTGGAATGGACAGCGCGGCCAGTGTTTCACACCATCTACTGGGGTGCGCCAAGGAGATCCTGTATTACCATATTTATTCATTTTATGTATGGAGCAACAATCCCAGATGACACAAAGGAAGTGAATCAGGAAAGGTGGAAACCGCTATATGTTGGCTGGAAAAAATTTGAGCTTTCATACTTAATGTTTGCAGATGACTTAATATTCGTCACTGAAGCAATTATGGACCAAGCCCTCATCATTCAGGATCTTCTAGCGATGTTCAGTGTGTTCTCGGGTCTGAAGATCAACAAGGTAAAATCAGCATTATTTTTCTCCAAAAATACAAGTCTCGAGGAGACAGAGTGCATCAGTAATGCTCTAGGCATCTCTAAGGTTGATAACTTCGATAATTATTTAGGGATCCCCCTTACCCAGGTTGTGACTCTGCAGCTCGACATCAGGGTATTATTGACAAAGTCAATCGCAAACTTTCAAAATGGAATCCTAATTTGATCTCCCAAGCAGAACGTCTTACTCTGTGTAAAGCCATCCTTAAGGATCTCCCGGTTTATCGAATGCAGATGTGTCTCTTCAAAAAGTCATCTGCAGAAAAATTGATTGTCTCATTAGGAATTTAGCCTGGAGGACAGAAAATACTCTCTTATCAAATGGGATGTCCGCTACTGACCTAAAAATGTGAGAGGCCTAGGACTTCGTAAAACTGAAGATATGAATCTGGTTCTATTAATGAAACTTGTCTGGGATCTACTAGCTGGTTCGCTAAAACCCTGGATGGAAATACTTGGAGCCAAATAGGGTTTCACGAGAGAGGATCTTCTAGTCAGAAAACACTATTTGCTGACATCTGGGGGATGGAAACACTATTCGCTTCTGGGGGGATAACTGGACTAGTCTCCAAGAACCTCTTTATCCTTTGGCTCAAATAAATTTTTTTGATTCTGACTTAACTTCCACAAGTCTCCAATTTTGTCTTATCTACAGGTGACTAGAATATCCGCAGCTAGCTTGCCAATCACAGTGGTTGAAGCTATCTTCTCCCTGCACCCCCCCCCACACCAGATGATGGCTCAGATCGCATATGCTGGAAATGGCATGCTCAAGGGAAGTATACGAATTCTTCTTCCTTTGATGTTTTATTTAAACATCGATGGCCACCTAAAGAAACTATATGGCAGGTAATATGGCATATGCATGTTCAAGAAAATGCTAAGCTCTTCTTATGGAAGGCTTCAAATGGAATATTATGGACAAATGCCGAAAGAACCAGAAGAAAACTGACTACGACTCCATTCTGTCATCTTTGTGAGAATTGTAAAACTATTCTGCATATGCTTAGAGATTGTTATAGAGCTAAATTGGTTTGGTACAATTTAGCCTTCACACACCTTCCTTTTTGGATAATTTAAGACTAGTCTACATGGCTTGCTTCAAACCTGACTAAGCAGTCTATAGACTCTGAATGGTCCTTTGTTTTGCAGTTACTTGTTGGTTTCTTTGGCATTGCCGGAATATTGAAATTTTTCAAGGAAAAACAATGACAGCTGTTGAGGGAATCCACAAAATCCGAGCAATGGTGCAATCCAACAAACAGGCATTCCTACATGGAAATAGGATTAACCTCCTCTCTCGTCCCACTCATCAACATTCTGATCTAGTTACTGTAGAGCCACAATGCTTTCCACATGCACACAAAATCAACATTTTTGTGGATGCAACAGTGATAAGGCACAACAACAAAGTAGTAGTTCCTGGTTATTTCCAGGACTTAAGATGATTATGGCAAATTGGTTTAGTATATACATTGGGAGATATCCACCCCTTACTGCAGAATTATGGGGTATATGGCATGGGCTAAATGTTGCAGCTCAAAATGGATTTTATCATCTACACCTTCTTACTGATTGTATGGAGGCAGTGAATATGGTGAATGATTTGAGGGATGGCCGGAGTGGCTCATCCCTTTTGACGACCATCAAGACTATAATTAGAGAAATCAATAATTTGAAAGTCTCGGATATCCCTCGGGAAGAAAATGTCCAAGCGGACGGAACGACCAAGCGTGCACTAAACCATGAAGATTATATGATGAATTTCTTCCTTGCACGACCAACACAAGGGTTGCAAAACATTTCTGCAAGGAGTTACTCCTGTGGAGGACAACGCTCGGATCAAAATGAGGCCGAGTTACCTAGAGTGCACGCTAATCAACTACTCTCTGTGACATCTCCTAAATTTGCCAGTTTCAAGTTACCTTGAACTCTATCTTTATTTTGCTTTGCTCTGTTTCTATCTTGTGTATTCTATCTTATCACCCCATTTAATGGAAAAAAAAGTATGTTGACTTTGTAGTAACATTTATATAGTTGACCTTTAGGACTTAGGAGTGTTCAAAATATTCAA
>JAOYMZ010074936.1:0-11889 GCA_025802335.1 Pinguicula primuliflora | reverse complement strand
TTATTTATAGGCAAGGAGGCATACAAGAAGCCACCTTTTTTGAAATATGAAGCCTCCTTCTTTGAATTTTTCTTCAATTTGTTGGATGACTCATGTGAAGAGGGAAAACACATGTTTCACAACAATTCTAAACACATGTTTCACAACAGAGTTTGTGTATCCATCTATCTCTTTGACTTTCCTGCATTTGAATGTTAGATAACAGTTGCATAAGATAATTGAGTTCGCTGATCTCATACTCATTTAGGTCTCTTTTCCATCTTAACTCCCATATCCATATTCCTTCTACCCATTGTTCCATGTCTGAGATATAGGCTCCTTTCTGTGCAGTTTTTCTATATAGGTATGGAAAGCTCACGTTTAGATATCTATCCTCACGCCACTCTTCCTCCCAGAACTTTGTGTTCGTGCCTCCTCCTATTTTTAAAACTCAGTGTTTCTGATACTCTGCCTCACTCAGATTTTTGAAAACATCCTCCCACCAGATTGATCTTGACCCTTCTCTGATTCTCCTCCCTCTCCCGGTTGTTATGTTTGTTTGTGTCTCCCTCTTTTCCAGTAGCTTTCCTATCCTTATTACTCCATTCTGCCCAAAACTAGATCTAATCGCTCTTTTCCACAGTTTGTCCCCTTCCTCTAGAATCCTACTTCCCCACTTGCCAAGTAATGCCTTATTAAAACTATCAAAATTCCTAATCCCTAAACCCCCGTGTGATTTTGGTTTTTGTGATTTTCTGCCAGGATATCCAGTGAATTTTTTGTTTATCCTGTTTTTCACCCCAATAGAATTTTCTTTGTAACCAAATTATTTTGTTTAGGACAGTTCTAGGGGCTCGATAAAAGTTGAGGTAGTAGCACGGCAAAGCACATAGAGTTGAGTTAATTAGCACAACACGGCCTCCCACAGATAATAACTGATTTTCCCATTTTTCATAGGTTTTCTTGAACTTTTCTAGTAATGGCTCCCACATCTTGCCTAAGTCCTCCTTTCTTTGGTTGAAATTCTGTAGTAGGACAACCATTAATGATAATAGAAGTAGTTGCTGATACTAGACATGCTTTGATCCATCCTATGAATTTCTCCAGGATTCCCACTTTCTCTGCCATTTCATAAAGAAAATTCAACTGACTATATCAAAAACTTTCTCAAAATCGAACTCACTTGGACCATAGATGTTTTTTTTTGGAAAGCAACCTGGACCATAGATGTTGATCATGTTGCTTCGAAGTGTATCATCATTCCAGTAGCCTACCACACCAAGTATGCCATCCTCATTCCAAATTTCTGTCCTTATGAATTTGTTTGTGTTCCATATGCATAATTCACCTCCTGATTGCCCCCTGAACCAGAGTAAGCCCAATCTTTTCCAACATTATTCCATAGACTATCTACAAGATTATTATTTACGCTTTCCTTTTTGGTTTCTTGTAAGCTGACAAAATTAATTTTTTGTTCTATGAGTAACTCATTTACCTGCCTTCTTCTTCTACTAGAACCCAATCCTCTTGTGTTATAGGATAGAATTTGCATTGTTAACCAGGTTCTTTTCTCCTTCCTCCACGTCCTCTGTAGGTTTCAAAATTTCTGCATCTCCTTCCATTGGTTTCGAGCTTTCTGCAGGTTTGATTTGCGCAGTCATTTTCTAACCTCATTTTCTGCATCTCTTTTTTCCATGACATGAATTATCTCTAGGGCTTGTTGTTCACCTGTGTTATGGTTAATATCCAAGGATTTCCCAAACTCAAAGATTTCCTTCATTTCTTTTCTGAGGTTCCTGTTGTTTGAGGCAGCAATGTGGCTATCTTTTAGTGAGTCTGCAAGAACTGATTTATTTTCTGGGGGTTGTGTTTGTCTGTTCCTTTCATAGATATCTCCATGGCTGTTGAACATTCTTCCCTAAAGTGCCAGTCTTGTCATTCCTTTTCTTTTGTCTAGTACTTTTCCATTTCAATCAAATGTCCACCCTCCATCTTCCACAGCTCAATCTAAAGTGCCAGTCTTTCCTTATACCTCCTCCGTTGACCTATCTACTCTAGATATACCTTTCGCTGCCATTCAAATTCCATCAGATACATTTCTGGATACTCCATCAGATCATGTCTCTCCTGATGTCATCTCAGCTTCATAGGAGACAATTTCAGAAAATGACCAACTTCCTCCATCTATTCATACAAAGGACAGTTCACAGAATCCTCCCATGACCGATACCTCAGTCCATATACCCAGAGTCAGCTCTCACAAACAACAAGCTCATCTTTGGCATAAAGACTATGTCATGAATTCGTGCACATCACTTAGTCTGGCCTCTGCTTGCCTCATGGTCGATTCTGCTACACAAGAGCCTAGATGTTATGCTGATGCTATTAAGCACCCAAAATGGATCCAAGCAATGACAACCGAACTTGAGGCACTAGCAAAGAATGATACTTGGATCCTTACTGATTTACCAGCTAGAAAACGCACCATCGGTTGTAAATGGGTATACAAGCTAAAGCTCAACCTTGATGGTTCTGTTTCCCGTTTCAAAGCACATTTAGTTGCTAAAAGATACAACCAAATTGAAGGTATCCATTTTTTAAAGAGTATTTCCCCTGTTGCTAAGCATACCACAGTCAGATTGCTCCTTGCAGTAGCTGTTCAAAAGGGTTGGGAAATCTGTCAGCTTGATATTAACAACACCTTTCTCCACGACATCCTTGATGAAGAGGTTTATATGACATTACCTCATGGCCTCATTAAATCTGCTAATCACAAAGTTTGTCTGCTACAAAAGTCAATCTACGGGCTTAAACAGTCATCACGACAGTGGAAACAAACATTAACTCAGAGTCTGATCACATATGGTTTCCACCAATCTGGCCGTGATCATTGTTTTTTCACTCTCAACCGAGATAACTAGTTTACTATTCTACTTGTGTATGTAGATGACATCCTGATTTCTGGCAATTCTGATGTGAAAATCCAGAATATCAAACTTTTTCTTGATACAAAATTCAGTATAAAGGACCTTGGTATTGCAAACTATTACTTATGCCTCAAATTACCGAAATCTAGGATGGTCTGTACGTCATGCAGCAAAAATTTATAGCTGACATTATTCAGGATACTGAAATGCTGGATGCTCAACCTGTTTCCACACCACTGCCCCGAGGATTGAAAATGATTGCTCACAATGATTCAGAACTGATGTCTTATCCTTCCTTATATCGTTGCCTTATTGGCCGTCTACTTTACTTATTTTTTACCACATCCGATATCAGTTATGCGACCCAACAACTCAGCCAGTTTATGAACACTCCCCGTGGTTCACACTAGTTTGCTGCACTTCACGTGGTTAAATACCTCAATGGTTGTAAATCTCTTGGTCTATTTTTTCCTGTCATCAACAACCTGCAGTTTATGGCTTACTCTTATTCAGATTGGGCATCTTGTCCCAACTCCAGACGCTCCTAAACAAGTTATTTCATTCAGTTGGGAACGGCCAACATATCTTGGAAGACTAAGAAACAGACCATGATTTCTAGATCTTCTTCTGAGGCCGAATATTGCAACCTAGCTTCAACAATTTGCGAGCAACTTTGGATCTCATATTTATTTACAGACTTGGGCTTACCGGTTCAACAACCAATGCCCCTGCATTGCGACAATAACGTAGCTTTGCATTTCATTGCTAACCCGGTATTCCATGAACGTAGCAGTACGTGGAAATAGATTGTCACCTAGTTCGTGACCACTACAAGTCTGGTTTTATCATGCACCTTTATCTTCCTTCAGCACATCAGACTGCTGATATTTTCACTAAGGCTTTACCTCTTGCTCCATTTAATCATCTTGCATCCAAACTCGGCCTTGGTTTAACTCCTTCTGCCTCTGCTTGTGGGGGGCGTATTCAGATATGTTCAGATTCAACTAAGCCCATCAGACGATCAAAGGGAGTCACGTGAACCTAGTTGAATCTGAACATATCTCAATATGCCCCCCCACAAGCGGAGGCATAAGGAGTTAAACCAAGGTCGAGCGTGGATGCAAGATGATTAAATGGAGCAAGAGGTAAATCCTTGGTGAAAATATCAGCAGTCTAAAGAAAGGTAAGAAAGCAGTTGGATACCGAACAACGGTTAAGAAAAACACTCAATACATATACCATTCGCCATTAATGGAACGGTGTTTAGTGTGTGTTAAGGTGTGGTTGTTGTGAACAGCTGAAGGAGACGGATTGGGGTGAAAGTCCCATTTTGCTTGCATTAGGTTTTAGTGTCGCATAAGCGACACTTAGATATACAACTCTCTATATGGGCCTGCTTGCCCATCAGTGTACAAATGTGTTCTAAACTAAGAACCAACATAATCGAAGCTAACTGTACAAATGGACGTGGAAGCCAAAGTTCACGTTACTCCCTTTGATCGTCTGATGGGCTTTTGACCATCGATAGTCGGCAGGGAAGGGTGTAACAGATATGATATCGGTAGAAGGTTGCAATGGGTGGGCAGTCGTAGCCACGACGTCGGCCAATGGTCGGTGCAATGTTGAGCAGGAAATCTCGTGGGGATGAGGGTTAAGAAGGGCACGCATGAGGCGTGTGTCATCTCAAAAATCCTAGTGCATCTCAAAAGATGTTTTCTTTTAATCTACTTCACTTTTTTTCGATAGTGATACATACACCAAATATGGTTACACCAAATTTGGTATAAGTTAAAAGTGTGTTAATACTTTTATTAGTGAAAGGACAACTTTAGTATGAACCCATCATTTTCAACTAACGTCAGTTTGCACGTGGGATGAATTCTGTTTACTTTTTGCTTGTTCAGATTCGTACACCAAATTAGGTGTAACCATATTAGATGTAACCATATTAGGTGTACGAATCATTCGAATCATTTTCCCTTTTTTTGTGATCTACTTCACTTCTTTTTTTGTGTGATCTACTTCACTTCTTTTTTTTTGTGATCTACTTCACTTATCCAACAACCATTCTCCTAAACCCCTTCAATATAGCTCTCTTTATGTTCATTTGGCATTTTTTGTGAAAGTACAATTAGCATCTCCAAATTTAAGCCAGATTCATTCGAAATTTTTGTCTCCATGCACTTTCTTCTATTATTTTGAGGATCAATGACTCTATTACACATGTGATTTTTTATAATATTTTTAATTAATATATTACGTTTTAAAAGAATAAAATAATAAAAATGATGTAGGGGTCAAATAGTAGTTTCGAGTTATTTTTCCTAATCCATTTTCAAACGAAGTAAATTATTATTTTTAAGTTAAATTAACAGTTTTTAGATCCAAAAAAAATAAAGTGATTTTATCAAAACTCACAAGCCTCATTAGCATTTCTTTGTTAAAAAAAACTCTTGTTTATTAAAAAATGCTGTAACCCAATTTGGTAAAAATTTAATTTTTGTCCTTCCCCAAAAAGAAAAATGGTCCCAAAATTCGGACAAATCTAGAAGATGGTCGTCCAACTAGCCTGGACGTTTGGCGTTTGTCCTCTGACTTGCCTGAATAATACAAACAATTGTTTAGGGACGCCTAAGCGTTAAGCGGGTCATGATCGCTAAACTCTAAACCTAAAATCGTCTCAGTGCTTTCTAGAATAATATAGATGCCGAATAAGTTCCAACAATTAAATTAAATAAACCCATATGTAAATTCGAGTCCAGATCCTATGGTCATTTTTTCCAATCCGTGTACAATTTTTTCAATTAGCCATCCATTTTCGAAATTGGTCGCACCATGGAAAGCTTATACATTGTAGATGAAAACGCTCCTGCTTTGGTCCGGTTTCCGGCGACTTCGTCTCCGGAAATTTCTAAACCCCTATTTAGCACTACTTAACCCAAGGGGATTTATAACCCTCCGTCAAACGGTGATAACGTCGTCGGAATATCAACAAAACTTGAACATATGCAATTCAATGTATAAACTTTCCAATGGTGCGATCTATTTCGAAAACGAATGGCTAATTAAAAAAATTATACACGCAAAGAAAACTGAACATAAAATGTGTTATGAATAAATTCCCCCACTCTACAATTATTATTTTTTATTATTACAACTGTACAATTGTTTGGTGTGTACATCCGTTAAATACAGCTGACGTGGTGTGGGTGATATTGTAAATTAACATAGCTACATGGGACAAAATGAAACTCGTTTCGGCATCAAGAATTTCCCTTCCCTGCCAACATGAAAGCCTTTGGCCAACTTTACTCACGCTTCACCCCCACCCCGCCCCGCCCCGCCCCCCTCTTCTGCGCTTCCCTTCTCCCTCAAATTTTCTCTCTCTACATAACAATCTCTATAAAGAACCATCCCATCCGATTAACCCATTTGCAGCATTTTCACAGCCTGCTAGCAAAACCCAACCTGATGGAGAGGGCTCAGCTGCCCCCCATTTTCAGGCCACCAGAGACTCCGTGTGAATCGATGGAGTTCTTATGCCGTTCCTGGAGTATTTCCGCCCAGAAAATCTCTAAAACTATTGCCCCACAACTGTCTCACTTCCCGAACAAGAACAACCACCGAGACAGCGGAGGAGGAAGCGGCGCCGACGCCATACTTGAAGAGGTCTCCGCCGATTTGGAAGAGAGCGCGGCTGTAGCTTCGGCTGCCGTTGGGAACCCATTTTCCTTCGCTTCTTCTGAGACTTCCCTGCTCGTTATGGAGCGCATTATGTCTCAGTCTGTAAGTAAAGATCACTGCTTTTTGACCATGTTGTGTCTGATGTCAAGAATCGATCTTTATTATCATCCTGCTTTTGTTTTGGAGTGTTTTGTTGGTTTTTCTCACCGGGGCAAAGAAAATTTGACTTGGGCTGGATGTGTGGAGCCAGAAGTCACAATATCTTTGTCCATATCTGGCGTTTTGCGCCTTCCATTGTCCGACTGTTAATTTAGCTCATCTTTTTCCTCCGATGAATATATTTGATGATAGTGTCTGTGAAGCATCCAACTATCAATTCGTTTGAACCTCTTTGGTAATTTCCGTGTCTTTTTCAAGATTGAGTTACTAATTCCCACGGATTCCGACTCAAATTAAATGAAAAGTTGGGTAACAAAGTTTTCTTGGAACTCTTATTTATTTATGTATGTGCGGCATTTTTCGGTTCCAGTGGTGGCGTTATGTTTTATTGGGAGAAGACATCATCAATAACAACAAATCATTAAACTGCGAGATAAAGTGCTTTTGGTCTCTAAATGTCGGTGTTGAATATTTCCACTGACAGACGAGTGTTCACCACCTATGCAGCAGGATGTATCACCGCGCACTTCAGGCAGGCTATCACACAGCAGCGGCCCTCTCAACGGCGGCCGGAGCTGCGGCTCTATCACCGACAGCCCTCCAGTGTCTCCCTCCGAAATTGATGATCTCAAGGTATGGTGAATTTCATCCCAAGTCTGTTTGCATTCTTTAAGGTTCAGAAACGTATTCAGATTTTGTCTTTTCCGGCGTATGGTATGGTATGATTACTCTGATGAATGTAACTGTTCCTGGTCATTGAGTGGGCTTATTGACAACTCAACATATGAGAAAACCCGCGTTCACTGTGGGTTCATGGTATATGAATGTGGACAAAATTTATACACTATACATCATGGGTAGCTTCGATTGCCGATTGTGGGTGGTTCGAGGAATTTAAGGAGTACCCAACCAATTTTTTTTTAATTTTGTGGTTCTTCTTGAGTTTGATGGATTAAGACAGATCAGAACTGGTCCAGTGTTCTGGTGGGGGTAGAATCATAAATGCCGAGGATAATATGAAAGAAACGTGTATGAATTTGTCTGATAATTGAATTATATTAACACGAGTCTATGCAGTATTTTCGGCCGACGAGTACTCCGGCGATCAACCCGTACAAGGGTTCTGTTTCCGGCGCAGTGGCCGTAAACGTGGGAGGAAAAACAGTTGGTAGATGGCTCAAGGACAGGAAAGAGAAGAAGAAAGAGGAGGTTAGAGCTCTCAACGCCCAGATCCACGCAGCTGTATCCGTTGCTGGAGTAGCCTCTGCTGTTGCTGCCATTGCTGCTGCTACCGCTGCCTCTACCGGGTCTCGGAAGGACGAGCAGACGGCCAGAACTGACATGGCAGTTGCATCTGCCGCCACATTGGTGGCGGCTCAGTGTGTGGAGGCGGCTGAGGCAATGGGGGCCGAACGCGAACACTTGGCTGCAGTTGTGAGTTCTGCTGTAAATGTCCGGACGGCAGGGGATATTATGACACTGACTGCTGCCGCGGCGACTGGTATATAATGCTGAATTATGTATTTTGTTAATTATGGTAAGCTGTTGCGACTAAGTTTTTGCCCATTCAGCTCTGCGTGGTGTTGCCACGTTGAAGGCAAGGACATTGAAGGATGTGTGGGACATTGCCGCCGTGATTCCAATTGAGAAAGGCACCGGAGGCGGCGGCGGCGGTGCTAATGGTGAAAGCAATGGAAGTTCGAATAGCAGTTTCAGTGGTGAACTTGCTGCTCCAGAAGAGAATTTTCTCGGAATATGCAGCCGAGAGCTTCTCGCCAGAGGCTGTGAACTCTTGAAGAAAACTCGAAACGGTTGTTGTTCTTGTTCTTATCTCGTTAGAATTTGGTCATCATAGTTATGCATCTGAATCTTTTGATGGCTAATTGCAGGTGATCTTCATTGGAAGATTGTGTCTGTTTACATAAACAAACTGGGCCAGGTGAGCTTATTTACGATGTACAACAAAAGATAAAGTGTTCTGCAAAGATTGAGAGATCGGACTCTGCTTTTAACTTTTCCGATCCAACACACAGTATTCCTTTAACATTCTGCAGGTGGTGCTGAAAATGAAGAGCAAACACGTTGCAGGGACCGTAACAAAAAAGAAAAAGAGTAAGTCCCCAATCCCCATTTCACTTTAATCTTTAGTGTCATTATGTTATCGCAGATTTGAAGGTGGGTGTGGATGGGCTTCTCTTTACTTGGGGATTCGAGAAAGCCGCAAGGAAAATGACGACTTAAAGCCATAGTTGTATCTCTTTTTTGCTCATTCCTATTCTTTTTTCCCCAGATGTGGTGCTGGAGGTGGTGAAAGATGTACCGGCCTGGCCAGGCCGCCACTTGCTGGAGGGAGGAGACGATTTGCGCTACTTTGCATTGAAAACGGTGGCGCGTGGAGTAATTGAATTTGAGTGTCGGAATAAAAGAGAATACGATGTTTGGACACAAGGGGTATCAAGATTACTGGCTATTGCATCAGACAGGAACGGCAGACACAGGATTTGAGTGGTGTTTTTTCCTGTATGATTCATTATAGGGCAACAAGGATATGGTATGATATGGAATGTGGTATATAGTAAAAAGTCATTTGCTTTGTAAGTGGGAAGTCCTAGTTTGAATTGTGGGGGGGTACTAAAGTCTAGGCTATGATAAAATGTAGCTATGAGATTTGTGTGCTTTTGGATATTGTAATGTTTAAAGTGAGAAAAGTTGAAAAACCATGTGATCAAAGTATCTTGTTCCCTCCTTAGTACTGTTTTGTAGTATTAGTTTTCCATTATTTGCTGTGTTTTGGGATTGTGAAAGTAAGGGGGAAGATCTTAGACTGGAAGTGGTCAAAAAGAAATCCAATCTCATTTTGGCTTAAAAGAGACAGAGAAGACAAAGAAGTGATGTTTGCAATTTCAGACTTCAGGATTAAGACATACTATACAACTACTTTTCACAAGAGCCACAAACTCTGAACTTTGTTATCTCTTGCCAGGGAGAAGTATCCAACTAACCAAGAAAATTGAAGAAGAAGCTTAAAAACCTTGACATGGTAATGGGTTCCTCCCAAACAAATCCCACAAATGTTTTTGAACATGGAATCCACATCACAAAGTTGATTAAAGTTGATAGCAGCAGCAGCAGCTCCCCTCCCAGGCCACTCTTGATCTTCAGCCCTTCAGAAGTAGGAGTTTTTCCAGTTGTATTGTTCCTCCATGGCTATCTTCTATACAACTCTTTCTACTCTCAGCTTCTCCACCACGTAGCCTCCCATGGTTACATTGTTGTCGCACCGCAGGTCAACGGATTTTACCACTTGTTGTCGAAACATCTCTACTGTTGGATAATGCTATTCGACAACTGAGTGAATTTTTGTTTTGTATCAGCTATATTCACTGGCAGGACCAGATGCAAGTGAAGAAATCAAAGTGACATCTGAGATCAGTTGCTGGTTGTCGACAGGATTACCCCATCTCCTTCCAGTTGGTATCAAACCAAACATGGCAAAACTAGCTCTTGCCGGCCATAGCCGTGGAGGCAAAGTGGCATTCTCTTTGGCATTAAGTCGAACACCTGCATCTGGTCCGAAATTCTCCGCCCTCATCGGAGTTGATCCCGTCGATGGGATGGATAAGGGGCAACAAACCCCACCTCCTGTTCTAACTTACATACCAAATTCCTTCAATCTAAATGGTGTAGACATAATACCGCAACCCAACATCACATAAATGCCCCCAAACTCGTTCTTATGATCGACACTTTGTTTGTCTACAGGAACTGCTGTGCTGATCATTGGATCAGGATATGGGGAAAAGAGGAAGAACCCATTTTTCCCACCATGTGCACCGAAAGGGGTGAATCACGAGGACTTCTACAACGAATGCACTAAACCAGCTTACTATTTCGTAGCCGAGGACTACGGCCATCTTGATATGCTGGATGATGATACAAAAGGGATTCGTGGGAAGGCGACGTATTGTTTGTGCAAGAATGGGGAGTCTCGAGGGCCAATGAGGAGATTTGTTGGGGGGATTCTGGTTGCGTTCTTGGAAGCTTATTTGAGAGAGAATTCAGGGGAACTGGTGGCGATTCGAGAAGGGAAGACGAACAATGTTCCTGTAAGGATGAAAAGAGTTGAATTTCAAGTTTAGTTCGGGAAAATATGCAAGAAGTGGTAGATGCTCATTGCTATTTTTTCGGGTAGGTAATAATGTTTTATTCATGTGTATAATTTATATATTTACATATTCATTTTGGGCTGGATCATGATTTGGTGTCACATATAATTCATGAGCTCATTATACCATGTATCAAACCCATACACTAAGCTTACTTTCCCGTAAACCCGCAGGAGAAGCCGGGAGTGTATTTGCATCTTCTCTAGAGCACTTGTAGAATTAGATATTTCCTGAGTGTAGATTGCTTCATTCCGCATCAGTCATATTGACCACAGCAGTTGCTCCAAAATTATTGGCCAGATTGCTCGAATTTTGGCCGGAGAGTAATACTCATGTGGGAGTGTAAGAAGCTCCAACCAATTCAGGCGTAATTGCCATATCTCTTGAACCATCGGACACAGATGCTCATTGCTATTGAAGTAAATAAGGGCATAGAAACACGTGTAATTAGGGTTGAATTTGTGTTGTAGTGATGCATAATTCTCCATTTACTAGACGGATCAAAAAATTTCGAGTACAAAAATGTGATTTCATGCTATGTGCCATTTTTTAAAAATGGTGTAATTCTTTCTATCAAAATTACATTGATGTACCATCGCACACTTTGGGAATTCAAAATGAGCGTTTTCAAATGAGAATAATTGGATAAGTAATCTTCGCGAAAATTCTATTTCGAAATGCCAACATGCCTATCATTAGAGGTTTATGATAATGTATATATGTAGTTCTAAGTGAAGGTGACAGTGCACCAATTCCTGCGGGTTATAGGGGACATAAAGGCGAGTTTGACAAAACGAGAGTTCGCCCAAATCCGAAGAAGCTGTTTCGGGAATTTATTGGACTTGGACGATTTTTGGACGTCGCAATGGACTACGTTCCCCAGGCAACTTGCACATTTCTTTATGCTAAGATGGATCGATACGCCAAAGCGGATGGAGTTATTGTTTTTTATAGATAGGAAACCAATCCGTTTG
>JAOYMZ010074925.1:0-11890 GCA_025802335.1 Pinguicula primuliflora | reverse complement strand
CCCTACATTCCCCTTTGAGGATATTCTGATATCCTGGCTTCTCCGGTACCTCAGTTGCTTTGGCCGCAGCGTCTCCAGGAGCAACGGAGATCTTCGCACCCGCGTGCTTCTCCTTGTAGTGCTCTGTGGCGTGTCCATATCTTCCACAAGCAAAACATATGTTGTGAATGTCCTCATATTGAACTTTTGTAAGACCTGCCATCCACCATGAGCATCGGAACAAGCGATTTGTTGAGGTCTATCCGGATCGCAAGGCGTGCAAATTGTCCACGCTCCGCAGCCATTGTGTGTTCGTCTGCCCGTAGAAAGACTCCTAATGGCTCCACAATGGCCCTCAGTAAATCCAGCTGAAAGAAATCTGGAGGGAGTCCTAAGATCCAAATCCATGCCGCAACCGACGATAGATGCGTAGCTTTTACATCGAAGTTTCTGACCCAGGGCAGAATCGTTAACACATGACCCATCAGTGAGTAAGGGCCTCCTGTAATAATCTTCGTATAGTCCTCTTTTCCATCAAGTTTCAGGAGAGTATAGCCGTCAGCTAGGTCCATGATATGGATATTGCCCCTCGGCCTCCACATTTGCATCAATTTCTGGTAGAGTGTCCTGTAATTGAAGTCTCTATCCAGGGGCTTCAAGACCAGGCCGTACCCAAGATTGTCTGAAATTTTCTTGTGAACCTTGTCCGAAAAGAAAATGGACGGCATCCCATCAACCACACTACGGGAGACATCTCCTTCTTCCAATTCGATGGGGTTGCTGTGTAAGCCCTGAAAAAATGCCTAGGGGTTGGCAGCTCGGAGTCCTTGGAGAAATTTATCCTTGAATGAGATGGGTTTTGCGCACTCGGTCGCCGGCAAAACAGGATTATCTTTAGGCACTTCAGTGTTCTCCTGAGCTCCAAATCCGGAAGGGTTGGGTAGCGATTTCTCCGTGTCCATCTCCATGGGCACAGTTCGACAACGTTGGTCGAGGATGCGATGAGGTTAACGGCGGCAGAAGGTTGTATGTGGTGAGATTGACGGCGGCGCTTTTTGATAAAACCCTAAACTGAGACTGTTGTATCTAGTTTTAACATAATTGAATGATCAATTATATGGGGAGTGTGGACGAACATGACCAGTTTGGAGTCTTAATCGAGGCAAGTAATATAATATTCATAACAAACAAGTTCGAGATCGTTTACCTCATGTTCATGTGTTTTAAACTTGTCATTGATCTTGTCACGATGTAGATTTCTATTATATTTGTTGTCATTCGTGTTTACATATCGATTATCGGTTTAATAAAATATATGCACGAATGAACACTAGAAAACATAGGGCATCAGCTGATGAACTGAAGTATAGGATGTTGGAAAATTTGTCATGACAAATGTATTATCTGAAGTCAATGACTAACAAGTAACAACATTGATGTCGATTGTTATCATAATTTGAGGTTTAGTGTTGCAAATCCGCACATTTTTCCAATAAGTTAAAAGAGTATTAAATTTATATTTTAAAGTATGTCTTCTAACGTTCCAATTGGTTTGGATGCTTGGTTTCTTTCAATGACACATATGTACCAATGACAGTACCTTCTATGAAACATTCATCATATAGGAGGACTCGTAAAGATCATTTGCTACGAATGTTGTAGGATTCTGTGATAGACAAGGGAAGTTTATTTATGTTCTAACTGGCGGGGAAGGATTTGCTGAAGATAGTCGTGTGTTCTGAGATGTTATGCACTTAGTTTGATATTGATTTTTATGTTGAATTTACATTTAGATGATTCATGCGTTAATGTTTGCAGCAACTAACCAAGCTAATATTGCATGATCTATTGCTAACATGTTTTAGGAGGTTCTGAAAGGTCACTTTACATGTCTTTCGCAGTCCTAAAGACTACGGTAAGACCGGTTAGGTATTAGATACTGAGAAACATAAATTCATAGTTTAAATATTAGGTAAGTCCGAATGTGCACTAGGGAGTATATACCTCTTGGTGGTTTTTCGAAAACATAAATTACTAAGTAAGTTGAAAGCTTAGTGTTGTGGATAAGTTTTCCTTCAGTGTCATAGGCTGCAAGGACACGCAAGCAAGTTTTAGTTGTTCCTCTACTGCTATAATAGCTATAATGGGTATCAAAGTGATTTGTAGTGGTCGTATCCACAAAGAAAGGGATGTAACCTCTGTTTGAGAAGACGGTCGTCTCAGCGCTAGGCAGTCGTCCTCCGCCCTGTTCGAATATCGCCTAATCACCCACTTATGGTTGCCTAAGTGCTAGGCGAGCCCTGACCGCCCAGCACTTTCTTGAACACTGGATGTAACCACTACTCCTTGTTCTTCTGCCGAGTTATGATGAAAAACTGTGAAGTTAAGAGGTGTTTGTGAAATAAAAGACTCTATTAAAACTTCTAATGACTCTAAAATCAGTAAAATACAGTATTGAAAGGTTTTGAATGGAGAAAATTACCTCAATTAATTACTTGGTTAATGATAGAGATCTTTAGATGCATATAGACCATTGGTGTATTTCATAAACTATTTAAAACTTAGTGTTATAGCTTACTTTTGTATTCATGTTTCTCCTAAGCATGAGTATGACCTTTTTCAATTCTTATATGCTCACCCTCTAAAATTTGCACTAGGTTGCCAAAAACCCCACTAAGAAGATACTAACTTCCAGCACCACTTCGTGTCAATTAATGTAGGATGTGTTTTCTTTATGTTGTTCATGCATTTTCTCCTAATCTATACGACCTAATCCAGCCTTATTATAGTCTTTATTATCTGTATGCAATCTACATTATGATGTGAAAATAGCGTTGGTTAAGGTCACTTACCCTAGGCGATCAAGATAGAACAAGTGAATCTACAACCTAAACGTATTTCTACTTTGCACGAACTTCAATATCAAAATTTATAAATGGATTACTTACACCTCAACATGACCTTGAGATCTTCTATAGAACTTTGTTGATCAGCCAAGGATTAAATTATTTAGCCTCTCATGACGAGATAAATAAATATGATGAGAGGATGTAAGGTACACTATGATGGGAACTTAATATTTTTCCCCTTAAATCTTTATTTTATTAATAATGAATGAGTTACATATGGTTTAATTTTTGACGTCTCCAAAACCAGAGATGTTCTATCCATAAATGAACCAATAGAATCCTAGTTTTCTGACTTACATGAGGGTAACTCCTACCCGTCCAAAAATGCTAAGTGACAGAGTAAATCGTTCTGCCTCCTTAAAATTTTTGGCAAACTTCCTCGGGATGGAGGAATATTCAGTAAAAGAAACGAGTATGGTACCTAGTTCGCCTCTTTGTACAATAGTTTATGTGTGTGAATTCCTAACCCCCGTGTGTGCGCGCCTAATATAGTGATCCTAAAATAATTCAACATCTGCGTGACCTCTTTCTGCAAGGTACTATGCTTTAGGAAATGTCATTCGCTTCTGTTCTGATGACAATGGAGAGTCTTCTTGAAGTAGTAGAAGAACTGCTTGTATCAATTGATTGTTTAGGTGAAATTGTTGTTCTCCTTGTTGAGATCCCCATTTTTTAGTGTGTATGCTATTTCATTCTCCTTTAAGGAGCATAATTCCGTTTAAAAGTAGAATCCTTGCTTGAGAACTTTGTGGATGTCCAAGAGCAATTGTTTGATCCTCCATGGACCATGCATCACATTAGAAATACCAGATAGAAGATGCCCAGAGCATGATTCCATAACTACATGGGTATTCCTTTTCTGAGGTTATGATGTAGTTCCTGCAAGGGGGCACGTGCTTTTGCTGCCAAAGGAAAGGTCTCATCTGGGATCGAGGTTGCAAGAACTAGAGTACCATTTCATTTCGGGATTTAATTCATTATAACTTTAATTTAATTTGACGATTACATAAATTAGTATTTTATTCATATTGGGTCAATGGGAACATGGGTTGTCGTGTCAAAAAATAACCCAATTACATCTGAAGGGACGTTGTCTAGTACTGTGGAATACGAATACATTAAGGGTCATTGGGCCAGTTCCCTGGACCAACGATGGTAGTACCCGAAGAGTAGGGTCACTGGGACAGGTGGTAGTATTAGTTCGAGGTTTTGGTGAAGCCTGCAAGACACCATGGGAGCCGAACTGTAAAAACCAACGATATAGACGGCAATGTAATGAACTATTCTAGAGAGACAGAGTAAATAACCGTTTCTCTTATTGAAGAATCTGGGAAAACCAGAAGCAAATGTTCAAGTCATTTACAGAAGAGAAAGAAATGGGTTTATATACATAGTGCAACTAAACTAATGAATCAGTCAAAGTCAAAGATCCAACTGTACAATCCAACTGTATCATTCGTTAAATATGTGGTGCCATCTCATCCGTTGGATGGGTTAAACATGAATCCAGCCGCACAGTAGCTGCCATGTCAACCTCTGGATGTAGTGCTTGGATCCACTCCTGATGCTGGTGCAACTCCTGATATATGGTGACTGCTATCTTCAACATGCCCCTCGCAAGCTGAAGCGAGGTGAGCATCACGGAGTGCAAGCTTGGAGAGTAGATGAGCAAAGGGGCCAGGACTCAAAGACTTGGTGAATACATTTTCAATCTGATCCGAGGATGAGATGTGGTGGGGGAGAACAAAACCTGCCTTAAATTGATCCTGAGTAACATGACAGTCAATCTCGATGTGTTTAGTTCGCTCATGGAACACAGGATTGCTCGTGAGATGTAGGGTAGCTCTGTTGTCACAATAAAGAGGAATAGACAGAGGTAGATGTATGGCAAAATCGGCCAAAACATAACTAATCCATAAGAGTTCACACACAGTAGCTGCCAAACTTCGGTACTCAGCCTTGACAGATGAACGAGAAATGGTCTGTTGTTTCTTGGAGTGCCATGAGACCAAAGAACCACCAAGACAGATACAATAACTAGTGAGGGAATGGCGTGAATCAGGACACTTCGCCTAATCCGCATCAGAATAGGTAGCCATGATAACAAGTCGTTGAGCAAGATAGAACAATCCAAGAGAGGGACATCCTTTCAAGTATTTCACAATGTGGATCGCAGCATGCCAATGATCTGTCTGTGGCTGCTGCATGTATTGACTAACTTGTTGCATGGCATACCCAATATCCGGCCTAGTGAATCCAAGATAAAGCAGACAGCTGACCAGGTGTCTGTAAGGTTCAGCATCTCGGAGGACCTCACCCTGTGCTTCAGACAAAACCAGGCCAGGTGGAAGTGGCGTAGAAGCAGGCTTGCAGTCAGTCATCCCAGCATCGTGGATGATGTTAAGCACATACTTTCGCTGATTAATGTAAAGCCCCTGTGAAGAACAAAGGAGTTCAAGGCCGAGATAGTATTTGGTCTCACCCAAATCCTTTATGGTAAAAGCTTGATCCAAAGAGCTCCTGACTTCAGCTAGGATAGCATCGTGTGTCCCAGTTAAAAGTATATCATCCACGTAAACCAGTAATGCAACAAACGAACTGGCAGTTCTACGTGTAAACAAGCAAGTACCCAAAACTGCTGCTTAAAACCCAGCCTAAGCAAGTGCTGTGTCAGTTCAATATTCCATTGACGGGAAGCTTGCTAAAGGCCATAAAGAGAGCGAACCAATCGACAAACTTGGCCAGTTTGTGCTCGGGTGTAGCCTGGAGGAGCTGTCATGTAGATTTCCTCATCAAGTGTGCCATGTAAGAAAGCATTATTGACATCCTACTGGGAAAGAGGCCAGTTATTGGCTGCAGCAATAGAAAGAAATAGCCAGACAGTAGCTACCTTGGCAACAGGTGAAAAACTGTCAAAATAATCCACACCTTTCACCTGATTGTATCCTTTGGCGACAAGGTGAGCTTTATAACAAGCAACGCTGCCATCAAGATGTAGTTTAAGCTTGCACACCCATATACTACTGATGGGGCATTTACCAGTTGGCAAATCAACCAACTGCCATGTACCGTTTTCATCAAGAGCATTTAGCTCGTGTTGCATATCTTCCACCAAGGAAGATGCTGATGTGCTTGGGCATAATTGGAGGGTTCAGGAGAGGTTGTAAGTTTGGTTAGAAAGCAGACAACAAGGGAAGTCAAGTGAGCAGAAATGACATAGGGGAAAGTAGGTGGAGTGGTTGCTGAAAGGTGCTCTGTGACTGTGGTTAAAGGGGTGACACAATTGGAGGAGCAAACTTAGTCATGGAGATAGGATGGTTGTTTAGAGGAACGGTGACTACGACAGAGGGACATATCAAGGTGATCTATAGATGGAAGATCCGGAGGAGGAATGCTGGAAGGAGAAGAGTCATCGGTATGGGCCAGAGAAATACCTGGATCAGAAAGCTCTGGAGTGGAATGGGATGCGGAAGTAGTGGATAGATCAAGAGGAGCAAAAGCGGTAGGACAGATGGGAAACTGAGAAGTGGCTATATCTGCAGTGGATGAGGATGGAGATGCAGTAGGAAGAGACAACTATGGATCACAAAAAGGGGGAACTACTGGTCTCATATCATCTTCTGAGGAAGCTGCAGATTTAGCAGAATAAGGAAAACAGTGTTCATGGAATTGAACATCCCGAGTGGAGAAAATGTCTTCTATTGTAATATCATATACACGATATGCTTTCTGAGAAGTGGCATATCCCACCAGAATGCACTTAAAGGATTGAGGTGACAATTTATCTTTATGAGGCAATGTATTGGATGCGCAACATAGGCACCCAAAAGTTCTGAGTCCATAATTAGGTTGTTTGCCTGATAAAAGTTCAATGGGAGTTTTCTATTGCAGAATTGGTGTGGGTAAAAGATTGATGAAATATGTAGCAGTGAGCAAGGCTTCCCCCCAAAAAGTAGAAGGTAAAGAGGCTTGGAAAAGAAGGGATCTGGTTATCTCAAGAATAGGAACAGGTTGTCTGGTGCAGAATCCCATGAGATTGGAACAGAAGCTGGCATTTATGTCTCAGGAACTCTTTGCCATTGTCTGAGGGGAATGCTTTGATGGAAGCTGAATACTGTGTGCGAACCATGATGATAAAGAAATTTAAGAAGTCAGACACCATGGTTTTATCTCGCATCAGAAACACCCATAACCCTCTGCTATAGTCATCAACTAAGGTTAGGAAATATTGAGCTCTAGAGTGGCTTTTGATTTTATATGGTACCCAAATATCCATATGAATGAGATCAAAAAAGTGCAATTCTTTTGAAGAAGAAAGATGGAAAGGTTGCCTGTGCTGTTTGGCAGCATGGCAAATGTCACAGGGATTACAAGCAACACTAGCAGTCTTTATAGCCACAGGTAAATGCTTTAGAACATCAAAAGAAGCATGACCTAATCTTTTATGCCAAGTAAACAGATCTACAATTGTTTTGGCACTCAAAATAGCATCCAAAACAGTCGGATGAACACAATTCGGAATAAAGTGTTTCAAGGCATTTATTGCAGAATTACAGACAGAAATAAGAGCATAAGAGACATCCGGACTGAGGGGGGTGACATCCAGAATGTATAGATCATGATGAGCGTGTCCAATGGCTAGAACTTTAAGAGTGGTCAGGTCCTGTATTAGGCAGAAAGAGCCAAGGAAAAGCAAATGAACTCGGGCAGTTTTGATAAGCTTGCTAACAGAAAGCAAATTATACTTAAAGCTGGGAAGATGTAAGACATCAGATATGAGCAAGGATTGGTTTAAAGAGATAGTTTCTATGCACCTTACTACTGCAGTACTTCCATCAGGCTGTTGGACTAGAGCACCTTCCCCCCCAACATGCACATATGCGGAAAACAAATCCAAATCACAGCACATATGACTAGAGGCTCCCGTATCTATAATCCAAGCACCATGTTTAACATCATGTAAAGCACTTAAGGAACGACCGTATATGGTACCTGGATAAGTGCCTCCAAAATGAGCAAAGTTGGCCTCAGCTCCAGATGTTGTGGCTTTCATCATTTTGTGCATCTCATGTCTGACTGCTTAGCCAATTGCATCTGACATATCACCGGGAAGATACGGAACATCAGAACTGAACTATCCTGCCTCTCTTTAAGTGGATGACGTTGAGCTGCAGCATTATTAGTGACAACAGCAGTATGAGCAAACTGCTTCGTAGGGGGATTAGTCTCGTATCATTTTGCATACCAGTCCTGCATACCGACCAATTTGAAACAAGAGTCCACCAGGTGACCAATTTCACCACAGTGAGTACATTTCCTCCCTGCTCGCCAAACTTTATATTCCTCCTTACTCATGTGAGGAGGCTTATCAGAGGTCATTCCCTGCGTGTACTTGGTACCCAAGGTTCTACTAAGTAAGGCAGCAGTATGATCAGTATTTGCAATCAATGCACTATGATCTGCAACATTATAACCCGAAGGTACTCCTCTTTTAGCCTCTATTTTCACTATCATGGAGTATGCTTTGTTTAAGGTCGGCCATGGATCAGTGTTCAGGATTTGTTCAATAATATTGTCATAACAATCATTCAACCCGATCAAAAACTGCGTGAGTTGAATCCTATAAACCATATCTCGCATAGTATTTGCAGCACCACAAGTACAAATAGGCAGAGGCTCCATGACATTCAATTTGTAATAGAGCGCATAAAGACGATTGAAAAATCACGTGACTGAATCTGTACCTTGTTTTAAAGTTGCTATTTCTCGCCGCAATCGGTAGATATCTGGCTCATTACTTGCTCCATATCTCTCTTCAAAGACAGACCATAGAAATTCTGCTGACGATGAAGCAAAAAGGAAAGCCAGATGCATCTCCTTCATCATGGACGCAAGCAGCCAAGCAGTGACTGTTCTATCAGATCAACACCATTTAACAAAATCTGGCAAAGTAGCAACCGGACACACTGACGATCCATCGATAAATTCCAGCTTGCCTCGAGCCTCGATGGAAATTAAAACTGATTCTCTCCACAATCGATAATTAGACTCCGTTAGGGGGGCGGTGACGAGCAAAGAGTGCATATTGTCACTCTTGTGAAATTCACCGTCACCGATGTTCGTTCCATCATTTTCCAGAACCAGTAATTCATCGCCTTTTCTGCCGGTCATATCGACAACCGCTCAATTTCACGGCTAATTCACACAACCTCGCTCCAATACCATGTAAAAATCAGCGATATAGACGGCAATGTAATGAACTGTTCTAGAGAGACAGAGTAAATGGCGTTTCTCTTATTGAAGAATCTGGGAAAACCAGAAGCAAATGTTCAAGTGATTTACAAAAGAGAAAGAAACGGGTTTATATACACAGTGCAACTAAACTAATGAATCAGTCAAAGTCAAAGATCCACCTGTACAATCCAACTGTATCATCCGTTAAATATGTGGTGCCATCTCATCCGTTGGATGGGTTAAACATGAATCCAACCGCACAGTAGCTGCCATGTCAACCTCCGGATATAGTGCTTAGATCCACTCCCGATGCTGGTGCAACTCCTGATATATGGTGACTGCTATCTTCAACACTGAGGCTTAGCATGGCATTCCACCCCTAAATATATGGACAATCCGAGCAGAACATCCAAACAATGGAAGACTTCAAGGGACAGTGGGCAGAATATCTACACCTGGGAGATTGCCTACAACAACAGTTACCACTCAAGTTTGGTACATCAACTTATGAAGTATTATATCGCTGACGATGCCACTCGCTCACCCATTGGGACAAAGGGCATTGATGCATGGTTTTCACACCCAACTCAGGTAAACAAGGAAGATACACAGCAAAAGAAGGCTACAGTTCAATCATGGATAATCAAGCCACAACAGTTCAAATGCTAAATACACAAGAATTAACATCAGTTTGGAATACATATTTACCAGCAAAGATCTCGATTCACATCTGGAGAATGAAGCAGGATAGATTAGGGTGGGCATTCGGGATTCGAGATCGAAATTCGCCAAATCCTAATCACGTCCCGTTTTGATTCGGGCCCAAAATTTTGGGCCCGATCCCGTCCCTAAGTTCGAAGTCCCAAATAAGTTCGGGACGGTCATCAGGACGTCCCGAGGCCCAAATTAAAAAAGAATTAATGTTTATTTTTTATTGCACAACTCGAAAACAAATCTAAATTTTGATTCAACTTCATCACAAAAAAATCATTTTCCTCGATTCCAAATAACAAATTATGAAATAAATTAAAATAAATTCTCTGAATTTAATAACAAACATGAAAATGCAAGATGGAAGATAACACATCGAAATCCCCTCCTAACTCCTACCAGTAGCAACGCGTGTAGCGGGTAAAGTTCAAGTTCAACAAACAAATTCAATTTAAGGAATGGACCATAAATTCAACAATAAACAATAAACTTTGTAGCAGACAAGGTTCAACAAACAAATGCAATTTAATGAGTAAACCATAAATTCTTACCAGTAACAATGCGTGTAGCAAACAAAATTCAACAGACAAACTCATCTACCTAACTCTCCCAATCCCACATTTAAGGAGTAAACCACCTACCATACATCTTTCTTTCCTAGCCTTCTCTTGCTGGAAAAATCTTTTCCCTATCTCCTTCTTGCTTTCTCATCTTGCCTTTTTCTCCCTTGAATATCCTTACTTACTCTCCTCTTTTACGGAGGATGAAAATGTAAGTTAGAAAGCGATTTTTCTGATATTTCTAACTATTTTTTAATATTTTATTATTTTTAAATCGGGTTTGGGCCTATCCCGTTTAAAATGGGACAGGCCCGATCCCGTCCCAAACTAAGTTCGAGACTTATTTTTAGGGCCTGAACCCGTCCCAAACTCTTTTTTTTGGGCTTCGAGCCTGTCGGGCCACGGGACAATCCCGAGGCCCGAATGCCATTTGCCCACCCCTAGGATCCATTACCAACGAAGCAAAATCTGATGGGCAGACAGATCATCAGGGATCAACAAACAGCTATGCCTATTCTGCAACACTCACATTGAAACGAATGAGCACATTTTTTTTCAAATGCCCAAAAGTTTTGGAGATATGGAAGCACTTATCATGGCTCAAACTACCAAATCTGGTCCTGATTGGGCCAACCGAAGCTGATTTCAATTATCTAAAACCAGAAGGCATACACAAACGTTTATGGTCTACGATCTGGTCAGTCACAATCTGGCAAATATGGAAAAGAAAAAATCAACAACAATTTAAGGCCGAAATTGGAGTATTGCAGAAACGATACACACTATTCAATTCCAGGTATGATTCTAGTATAAATTTGAGGCAAAGAAGAAGAATACCCGTTTCGCCGTCGTCGTCGAATTCTGACTGGAAGACCCGATCATCATCATGCAGGAGAGCTAAAATGTAGGTTTTGGTTTTTTTTGTGTATGTGAATGCGGGGTGGGGTGGGGGATCGGAAGGAAAATCAGACAATCTTGAAATTTTATAAATAGGTAAATTTATATTTTAAATATATATATATTCAATTTAAAAAAAAGGCTATGACTTGTTTTACCCAAATTGATTTCTAAGATTCAGATTGAGTTTGTTGGAATTGAACACAGGTGAACATTTTGGGGGCCATTCGTAAATGTAACTTTATCTTAAATCTGTTTTTGAAAAGTAATCTTTAAAAAAAATTGCAAATGTAACCTTTATCTTTAAAAATAAATCAAAAATTAAATATATTTCGACTAAACGGTTACTACTAAACAATCACTAATTTAACCACACTCATTCTCGCCAAACTCATCTACGACCGTACGGAAACATGGTGACCAAAAAACCGAAAACCTGCATTTTTTTCGGTTTCGTGTTTCCATTTCTTCACCCTTCCCGGCTCAACGATGGATCCGAAAATGTATTCAGAGAGTAAGATACAGAGATCATCGACGGGCCCAGCGAGAAATGAGTGCATTTTAAGCTGGTTTATTTGTTGAAGGTGCGTTTGACTCCGA
>JAOYMZ010074914.1:0-11890 GCA_025802335.1 Pinguicula primuliflora | reverse complement strand
CTAAGTGGTAAAGGACTGGCCAAATGTTTCTCTCCATTCACATGGGTGGGAATCGAACTCCCAATCTCATGCTTAAGGGATGAAGTGCTCAACCACCACACCAAACATGTTGGTTCTTTTTTGTTTAATATTTTGATCGCAAGGTTGTACGTGTAGCATATCTCTTAAAAAAATAGAGTATGAATTCTGGCAATGCTGCTATATGACACGTCTTTTGTACACGACATCAGCACGACTATGTCACATGGATGTGGGTCCCACATGAATTCTGCTATACGACACGCCTTTTGTGCACAACAACAGCACGATTGTGTCACATGGATGTCGGTCCCACATGCTGACATGTGGAACCCATAAAAAACTCATGTGAGAGAGTTGTGCTCTTATCGTGCACAACATGGCGTGCGTTTTATCACTTCTCGAATTCTGGTACTCTATGGTATGACTGTGAAAGTATCCCTAGTCCGCCCAGTTTGTCGGCTAAGTGCTGTTTAACTGTCATTGTCCAATAATATGATTGATGCAGATACAGACCCTTCACGATGTGCGACCATCATATGCGGATGGAATCCGTCTACAATAGCGGACTCCGTCCAATTTTTTCTTTAATTAACTTTTTAATATATTCATATTAATTAATTAATTATAAATAATATATCATTTGTATATTCTAATATAAATTATTATTTACATTATTTCTATCCTAATTGAGGCGAAATGAGAAAAGAGAAAATTGACTTTTAGAATTTGTAACATTATTATTTGTACATTGTATTTTTCATAATATCATTATATTACCATATACAATTGTTGTACTCATCATTTAGTATCAAATTCTTTTTCTTTTCGTTGCAACGTGCATTATTTGCCAAGATTTTATGCAATAATCATCTTTTTTTATGTAACTTTGTGTTGAATTATGCATGATTTTAATTAATCAATTGATGTGGATTAAGTTGATTGTCACAATCCTATCAAATTTACATTTATAATTTTAAGACAACACTAGACTCGTATATAGAGTAAAGACGTCCCAAATCAATTCTCGTAGGATTTGGTGTGGGATTAGTGACAAGTAAATATTCAAGTGCTAAACTATATCAACAAAACATAAGTCGTTTGAGTTGTTCTAAATACTAATTAAAGCAACTAAATAAAAGTGAATGTTTAAGATAAATATGAGTGTTGGGGCACTAGCCTATCTCTTATATGCAAACCTAATCATGCTCCTAGTTCAATGTTGTTTTATATATGAGTGGTGTGTCTAATTATAGTCCTTTGATTAATTGGAGAGATTAGTATCACTACTACCCTCTAATCATCCTTAGACAACCAAGTTGTAAGTAACTTGGTTTAGGTAAATCCCCATCAAACCCTCCCAAAAAAGTCTCAACTGTGACTTAACCCAAATTCCTTACTCCTCCAATCAACTAACAATAACCCAACAAATCAATTCACCCATAATAAAGTAAACACCAACTAAGTATTAAGAAAGCATAATCAAGATTCACATTACAAGTTCTAGGGCTAATTCCTCACACCCATAAGACTTATAGGAATGAATATTCGTAACTCTAAACTGGAAGAGCTAGCAGCAAAGTTGTATTGCTCCACGGAATCTCTGCCATTTATCTACTTAGGGCTGCCTATTGGTGATAAACCAGGACATAGAGGAATGTGGAACAACCTTATAGACAGCTTAACGGCACAGATTGGAAAATGGGACACAAGGTATCTCAATATGGCAGGCAGGTTGGCTCTGATCAAATCCTCACTGCTGAGTATGTTGGTTTATTATGTCTCTCTTTAAGCTTCCTAAAGTGGTATCAAAGAAGCTCCAACAAATTCTAAGCAAGTTCCTATGGAGTTCATCTGGCTCGAATCATAGGCCAATTCAGTGGGTAAAGTGGCAAACTGTCTGTATGGATACAGATTCTAGAGGTCTGGGAGTGAGAGACTTGAAGAAAATGAATGTATCATTGTTAGTGAAATGGCTATGGAGGCTTAAAGCTCACCCCGACAGCTTCTGGGCAGAAATTATCCGCTCAAAGTACTTGGATACTAGGGATATGAATGCTGATTTTGAACTGATCTCTCAACCTGAAAATATGTCGAAATTGTGGCGGGATATCTGGACACAGATAGCAGCACCTAATTGGTTCACTGCCAACTTGAGAAGAGTTCCAGGAAATGGCGCAGATACCCCACTCTGGAGAGCAAACTGGACGGGGGAAGGCAATCTGGCTACTAAGTTCCCTATGTTGTATAAGCTAGCTATGAACAAGGAAATGAGACTAGCTGATTTTAATCCCAAAACTATGCTATTTAGAAGACAGCTGCGGGACTAGGAAAAGGAAGATCTGGACCTTCTTCTTGCAAAAGTGGCCGAATTCTGTTCAACTGATACACACACTAATCAGTGGACCTGGAGAGCAGATGCATCAAGAGCCTTTACTACTACCTCTGCCTATGAATTGCAGGAAAATGAGGAGCTGCAAGATCCGGTGGTGATAGAGAAACAGTTGTATCGTGCCTGGAGCAAACTAACACCTAGAAGAATCCAGCTATTTGTATGGAAATTACTCCAAAGCCGAGTCCCTACAACAGACAACTTGCAACGACGAGGAGTGAATATTCAAGTATCTCACCGGCTTTGTGTCTGGTGTGCCGAAGAGGACGAGACGGTCGAACACTTGTTCTTCAAATGCACACAAGAAGATGACATTTGGAGACAGATATATGATTGGCTTGGAGTAACACAGGTACACAATTCAACCCCTTTGGATCACCTTATGGAACATATGAAAATGGTGAAGGGTAGAAGAAGTAGAGAAGTCTGGAAATCAGTTTGGATGTCTACTGTTTGGCATCTATGGTTAGATAGAAACTGCATTCGATTCGATGGTGAAGGAGTAGTAGATACAGTTGAAAGCATCAAACTAGCAGTTTGGTATTGGCTAATAGCTCATAACATCGGATTGGCTGCTGTCTCTTGCTCAAGCCATGAATGTGTATATGAGATAGACTCTGTTCGTTGATTGTGAGATGAGGATAAAGCTTCCTCATTGTAATTGTAACCATTTTTGGGGTTTAATGAAGACATTTACTTATAAAAAAAAATCACATGAGCCAGTGTAAGATATAACTTTTTTGTGCATGTTAGCACATACAGTTTCGTTGTACTAATGTGAACATAAACAGTTAGGGAAAATATTTACCCAAAAAAAAACAGTTACGTAAAATATATAACATTTTTTAATATATATAGGACAAAATTTTGATGGGTGTTTAAAAAAAATAGGAACGTTTTTACTCTGCAAATGCATTTTTTTTTTACTTGTAAGCGGGAATGGTGAATAGTTATGGACCCTCAAACGCATATTTACCCATATGGATATTTGATCCATTCTCACACGTATCAACGGGTGGCGGTATTAACTTATTACCTGTTAATACTTGCTCATACTTGTTTATAGGATCATTGTATGGATGTGAATTATGTATCGGATTATCTAGAGGCTGAGACTCATATATCGTCGGATCATTCAGAGACGGAGACTCAAATATTGGATCATCCAGTGGCGGAGACTCATATATCGAACTGAGGCGTACTTGCCTAGCATCCTGACTTGTAAGATCCAAGTTTCGACGTACCGCCATTTTTATTCCGTATGTGGTGGGCGGCTCTCTTGTGCACCACAGATCGGGGATGTATCCAGAGTTTCCCGATTTTCAATTCTCATCACGGGACCGAAGTAGTCATCGTCGAAATTTTCATCAACTTGCTTGCCATCCGAGTTCTCCTTAGGACGCAAAATAACTTCCAAGGTGTGTCTCGTTGAATTCTTATTCTTACATTGGCCTAAAAATTCCAAAACTTTGCCGTCATCACGCAAGAAAATTGTAGATCCAGTATGGTCGCACTTCCTGTTGGGATTGTACTGTAAAACTAGATCAAATGTATCTTTACTGGGTCCGAATCCGTTGTACATGAGATCTAACAGAGATGCGAACAATATGTTCTCCTCGATTCGAGCAGCTCTTAAATTACATTTGACGTCTGCAGTTATAATACCCGGATGATCCTTTACTTCCAAAAAATTTGCAATCTTATAAAATAGAGTTATCATCATCTGCAAACAATAGAAAACAGAGCAACGTATATAAATGTGGTGAAATCATAAAGTCGGGTTCACGATGACATTGGTCGTGTTAAGATTGAATGAGTGAACAACGACTAGTCGTGTGAGACACGAAACTATCCGTTCACTTTCACGCTCTCATTCTTATAATGTAATGAAGCGATCCAACTGTAAATATCATACGGAAGTGTAAATCTCACATGAAAATGCATGACCCATCTCTCGATTATTACGATAATGCCATAAATCAGCTAGAACTCGGAATCAAACGCACCTTCAACAAATAAACCAGCTTAAAATGCATCGTTTTCATGCTGGGCCTGTCGATGATCTCACCCTCTTCTTTCTCTCTGAATACGTTTTTGGACCAGCAGTTGAGCTGGGAAGGGTGAAAAATTGGAAAAACGAAACCGAAAAAAATGCTGATTTTCAGTTTTGCGATCACCGTATTTCCGTACGGTCGTAGATGGATTTGGCGGGAATGAGTGTGGTTAAGTTAGCTGGTTGTTTAGTAGTAACCGTTTAGTTGTTAACTAGAATATATTCGATTTTTGATTTATTTTTAAAGATTGAGGTTACATTTCCAATTCTTTTTTGTAAAGGTTACTTTTCAAAAACAGTTTTCTTATAAGATTACTTTTGCAAACAGCCCCTCTAAAGTCTCCTCAATTTAGGGATCTACGAAAGAAGATTGATATTACAAAACTATTAATACATCAAAAACATAATACACATGATCTTCCGTATATAGAAGTATATATTGCTCATATTGCATTGCTCACATGATCTTTCATATTGTGAAATCGCATAATTACTAGTATCACTCATCACTTCAAATGGCAAGCTCCAGTCCGAGCTACGGTAACAGTGCAACAATGAGGCTGCTATTGATATCTTGCACCTTACTCCAGTAGTATACATATCCTTTGTTGAGTGTGGGGATCGATTCAGGCTCGGATCTGCAAGGACAGAACAGATCTATCTGTACAAAATAAGAACTACAAGATTAATCAGTAAAAAACCTTGCATGCAATAAAAATGACTAAAAAACTAATAATCCTGTTAGCCGAGGAGTGATTTGTGGAAGATCTTTGCAGAAACACAAAGAAGACCCCAAGAACACAAGCTGTCAGTAGGAGATAATCGATTGAGGCTCAGAAAACTGCCTTCCAACTAGTCAAATCCGCAAAGCAATCGATTAAAAATAACGAGTGTGAGACAATGAGTCCAGATCTGGACAAAAAAACACGGGAAGATGCTATTGAATTGAGAATTGAAAGAAATCAACACATAAGAATTTACGTGGTTCGACAATTGCCTACATCTACGGGAGAAGCTCGACTCTTATTTCTCCTTATTACTTCACACTTTTACATTGTATAATAGAGTCATATTTATAGGAGGTCATCACAATACCCATATCTAGGGTAAATTCCAGGATTAGAAGAAATCGATCCCAGGAATCAGGGAGAAAGATTTAGTCAAATCTTCCCCTAATTATCTTCTTTCCAACACTTTCCCTCAAGTTGAGTGGTGGGAGAACCAACACCCAACTTGTTCACACATCATGGAATGCCCTTCCTGCTATAGCTTTCGTCAGCACATCTGCCAGTTGGTCTTCGGATCGCACAAATGGAAGGGTGATAATTCCGTTCTCGAGCTTGTCCTTTATGAAATGTCTGTCACTCTTAATATGCTTCGTTTTCTGAAATGTGGACAACGGCCTTGTTATCACAATAGAGTGGACACGATCGGTTCGAGTGAAATCCCAACTCATCCATCAATTTCCTTAGCCACAGTACCTTAGCTACTCCTCTTGTTATTCCCCGACACTCAGCCGCTGCACTAGAAAGTGCTACTACTTTCTGCTTCTTGCTCCTCCACGTTATCAAATTCCCTCCAAAAAATGTAAAGTACCCATATGTAGATTCTCGATCCACTGGATTACCTGCCCAATCTGCATCAGTGTATGTCTCAATTTCCAAATGTCTATTATTTTTAAACAACATTCCAACATCACTCGTCCCTTTCAAGTATCGAACGATCCTCATAGTTGCATCCCAATATTCCTTCTGTGGATCGTGCATGAATTTCTTACGACTCCAACAGCATAGGCGATATCAGGTCGGGTGTAGACAAATAAATTAGTTTTCCCACAAGGTGTTGATACCTCCTTTTGTCAGCACGTTCGGCCCCATCAATCATCCAAAGCTCATGATTCGGCGCCATGGGTGAGTCCATCGGCTTGCACTCCAACAAACCTGTCTCCACTAATAAATCGAGAATATACTTCCACTTGATATATAAATCCCAACACGTGAGCTCAACACCTCTATACCAAGGAAGTACTTCAATTGCTCCAAATCCTTCATCTCAAACTCTTTAAATAGATTTTCCTTAAGCCCCCTAATCTCCTCCTCCTCATCTCCGGTTATTATCATATCATCCACATAAATAATCAAACAAGTGATACCCTATGCTCGTCGCATGAGAAATAAAGTATGATCTGAATTGCTCTGGCAATATACATATCTTTTCATGGCCAGTGTAAAGCATCCAAACCACGCCCTAGGTGACAGTTTAAGACCATATAAGGCCTTCCTCAACTTGCAGACCTCTCCCGATCGGAACTGATGTGAAAAACTCAGAGGACTCTCCATATAAACTTCTTCCTCCAAATCACCATGTAGGAAAGCATTCTTCACATCGAACTGGTAAAGTGGCCAATTCCTGTTAGCTACAATATAGAACAAAACATGAATGATGTCAATCTTAGCAACAGATGAGAATGTCTCAGAATAGTTCACCCAATAAGTCTGGGTGTATCCCTTTGCTACCAGTCTCACCTTCAAATGCTCAACAGAACCATCAGCATTTTGTTTCACCGTGAATACCCACTTGCACCCCACTAGTCTCTTCCCCCCAGGTGCTTTACACTTGTCCCAAGTGTTATTCTTCTTTAACGCCTCCGTCTCAACTTCCATCGCCTTCCTCCACTCGGGTATGCCCATCGCTTCATCTTCGTTTCTTGGAATCTCCTCTGTATACAATGCCATAGTAAATGCCTTAGCAGTCATTGATAGTCATCCCCTGAACATATTCGCTACAGGATATCTCTTCATGTCGGGTACATGATCAGCAGAATATCGTCTGGGTGCTACTCCTCTAGTAGACCGCTCCGGGAGGACCCGAGTCGACACCACTGGTACACCAGTATCACCTGGGCTGTTAGTAGAAATCAAATGATCCAAAATAGGAGCAAGAGAACTCACTGAGATATCTGGAGAAGGAGTCTGCACCGCAGGGCCTCCAGACTGTACTGATGGTGGCTTCTCTCAAGGTGGGACATCAGCTGGGACAGGGTGTGGCGGTTCAGGACAGATGGGTGGCTCTCTCTGGAGTTCGGGACCAATGGAAGGAAGGCTGAGGCAATCTAGCGGATCAATTGAACGCTCCCCCTGACCACTAGACTGAGCCAGCTGACTGGAACAAAACTTTTCTCCACAAAATCACAGTGAGGCGTGATAAATAGACGCCTCGTGATGGGATCATAGCATCTATATCTATTCTGATGCACCCCATAACCCACAAAAATACACTTCAATGAGCATGGTTCTAACTTACTACGATGAACTCGTGAGATGTGCACAAAGACTGAACAACCAAATACCTTAGGGCTCAAGGTCAGATACGGAGGAACTCTAGTGTGCATAGACAAGGTGTGGAGCGGGGTTTTAAAATCCAAAACTTGTGTCGGAAGTCGATTATCCAGGTAAGTAGCCATGGATAAAGCTTCTGGCCAAAATCTAGATGGTACCCCAGACTCAAGCATCAAGGCTCGCGTCATTTTCAAATGAAAATGATTTTTTCTCTCAGCCACTCCATTTTGCTCCGGAGTATAAGGACATGTGATTTGATGAATAATGCCCTTTTCAGTACAAAAATCAGTCATTTTTGAGTTCACGAACTCCCCCCATTATCAGAACAAAAAGTTTTGTTAGAGCTATCAAACTGAGTAGAAACCATTTGATAAAATGCAAAAAATTTGTCACTCACTTCACCCTTATGGTTCAAAAAATAAATCCAGCACATCCTTGTACAGTCATAAATAAAAAGAACAAAATACTGAAATCCATTCCCCCCAACCACGGGAGCAGGACACCATACATCAGAATGAATAATCAAAAAAGGTTTATCAATTCTAGAAGTACTAGACACAAACGAAGCTCGGTGAGCTTTCACACGAAAACAAGAATCACATGTAATAAGAAAACCGGAAAGTTTAGGAAAAATTTTCTTGAGATAACTATCATAAGGGTGACCTATGCGCTGGTGCAACAACCAACTTTTCTGGGAATGAATACTACGAGCTGTCATAACTTTAGGATTGGACACCTCATCCACGTAGTACAGTCCAGCCCGTTCAGTGCCACGACCAATAATCTCCTTCGTCCGGATATCCTGCAGCACATAAAAAGAGTGGTACATGATTACAGTGCAATTCAGCTCTTTTGTCACTTAACTAATCGAAAGTAGATAGTGAGATAAAGCTGATACTAATAGATAATTGGATAACTTGAGCGTCAGAGTTATCTCAATTGACCCAGCACCGTTAACCGGTAATAATTCCCCATTCGTTGTCTGGATGCTGCTCTTTCGGGAACCCTGTCTCACACTTAAATCAACAATATCATATGTTACGGTGTCAGTCGCACCACAATCAAAAATCCATCTTGCATTCTTACCCTCCTCAGCATTTTCACACGAATTTACTTCCCCAAAATGCCCTTTTGGAAAATAACGTGCATTATTTAAACAAGAATTTATATAAGGATAAGGAGAAGATCTTAAAGGGATTTTCATTTTCCCTTTTTCCTTACCCTTACTGTCGTTGGACTCACCTCTGTTGAAAATGGATTGTCCGTCTTCTCTTCTGTTGCTACCTTCATCTCGTCAGAATCCTCCTCTAAAATTAGCACTGTGCGGCGCGATTGGAAAAATAGCTGTGTTTTTGCCAGAGGTTGCGGGTCTTCGCATCCCGACGCCGATGGCCACGAAGCCAGATTCATCCTCATTTCCATCCATGATCTCGCCGTACGCTGCAACCCCTCGATTTTGTCCGCCCAGTTCCGTCGAGCTCCTGGAGGGCCATTTAACCAATAACACTCTCTTCTGACATGCCCAAGAATTCCACAGTGGTTGCATCGTTTCCAAAATGGCAGTGGACTGTCGCTCTCTGACCGACGACTGCTAGGAACTCGATTTGTGCATCAGCGATATACGGGTCGATGATATTGGGTCGGTTCAGAGCTGTCGGGTCAGGTCCCACCTGACCCACTGTAATTTGCTCCACCAGGTGTTGGATCCGCCCTCTAGGCCACTTGCTGGGCCGGCCCATGCAGAATAGTCTCTACATGGGTCACAGTGATTTCCTACGGGCCAGAGGATGAATTGTGGGCCTTATGTGCTGTCAGGCCAGATCTAAGGCCTAGATTCTGATGGCCCACGTTCTGATGGCCCTCCTACATGCTAGTCGCCTGAACAAAAATCTCCTGGCGAGCCGCCTCGTGCCGTAGTGTCGTGTAAGCCTCGTCGACGTCCAGTAATAGTTTTTCCTTCAAAACATCTCTCACAATTGGGTAAAAATCTTATCTAATCCAGATAGGAACGAGAACAGTCGATCTTCAAACTGTAACTGGTTATACTTCTCAATATCCTCTTCATATTTCATCGGATTCGGTCTCCTTCGATCGATCTCCATCCACAAACTATTCGATAGGCTATAGTACTCCTCAATATTGATTCCATTCTGAGTCAATCGTTCGGCCTTCATCTTTAAATCAAAAATCTATAGACTTTACTTCCATGCAAAAAAAGTTTTTGCTAGCATCCTCCACAGAACTTCAGAGGTTGGGAAATGTATGTATTGCCATACAATACTTCGATCAGTGTTGTTCATCAGCCATGAAAAAACTTGGAGGTTCTTCTTCCTCCATGCCTTATGTGTCGGATTTGTTTTTTTGGGAGGTTTTTCGGTCAGAAATTCATACCTCCCACGCCCTGCTATCGCAACCTCCATGAGTTGCGCCCACAACACGTAATTCTGATTGTCCAGCTTGACTTCGATCATCAGATCTGTCTGGTGATCGTTGGATGATTGCTTGTCTTGAAGAATCATTAATTGTTGCGAGAGTGCTTTTGTGGCCTCACTAAGAGCCGCTGCCTCTGCCATTCCCTTGGTCGGATGTCCCACCGGAAAAACACTTCACATGGTACATGACGATTTACGCAGGGATAAAAACCTTGCTGCGATACCATATTGAATTGAGAATTGAAAGAAATCAACACAAAAAAAATTATGTGATTCGACAATTGCCTACATCAACGGGAGAAGCTCGACTCTTATTTCTCCTTATTCCTTCACACTTTTACATTGTACAATAGAGTCATATTTATAGGAGGCCATCATAATACCCATATCTAGGGTAAATTCCACGATTAGAAGAAATCGCTCCCAGGAATTAGGGGGGAAGATTTGGGGAAGATTTGAAATCTTCCCCTAATTATCTTCTTTTCAACAGATGTTGTAACAATCGAGAAGATTTCTAAAAAATGAGAGTGTACGAAGGGTTAGTGTTTGAGAGAATTTCAAAGAGAAATCCCAGAGAAAGAAGAGTTGTAATGTGTGAGAATGACCCAAAACAGACTCTATATATCATGGACCGGATTCTCCCAGCAACAGGTAAGTTAGGAATTGGCCGCGAGACAAAATTGGCCTAGTAGCTGAAAATAGGTAAGTTAGGGGCCCAATTCTCACAAACAAATAGCCCAGTAGACAGATAACAAGCCCAGTAATCAATTCGGCCCAATAGCTAACTCACAAGCCCACACAAATGAAGTAATGAACCCAAATATCAAGGATTGAGGTCAAATAGGCCGTATTTCCAAGTATATGAATTTCAACCTTCAAGTTACGCACGCATAACCCGATTGACAATTCAATTAAGTCATAATTAAGCACAAGGGCTTAGACTTAGAATGATTTCACATCATTCAGCTTATAAGTGTTCACGGGGTGTGCTCGAGTGAATAAACAAATAAGACACAACATTACAGGTTTGTAACATGGTCATGTTACAAAATCTTAACATTTAGAAATCCTTGATGAACCCTCACCAGAATCCATATGACTGAGGTAGCTTCACATTCCCCTAACTGAATTAGATGGAGATAGAATCTGGAACATTTTAATTATTGCATATGATCTACTTCAATTACATTCGTGAATACTCATATCTCAATACTATTACTTCTACAATAACACTTTTCCCGTTGAGCACCATGTCTTTGGCTGCCATGTCTTGAGAAAGGAAATGTGTAAAGAGGGAAATGATTTATTCAAATCCTTTCCCATAAATTGTGATCCTTAGGGATCACGTTCCCTAATCTTAGGGATTTCCCAATCATGGGGATTGAGGGTAGACTGTAAATGTGTCTATATAAACTGTACACGGTTGTTCATAATAAAACAAGGAGAAAATTTGCCCCAAATACTTGTTCTTTCTTCTGCTTACAAATCTCATCATGGTATCGGAGCATGACTCATTCCTGGACTCGTTATCTACCATCAATCACTTCTGATATTCCTGCAACACAATAGTTATGGGAGACAAAATGCTGGTCGAGAAGACAAGCCCCACAATGGAGCAGTTGTTTGAAAAATTCCTTGCCTCACAAAAATTGTCATC
>JAOYMZ010074913.1:0-27644 GCA_025802335.1 Pinguicula primuliflora | reverse complement strand
TCTAAAAATATTCAAAATTAAATGTTTATAAAATATTTAAAATATTATATTCCAAAATATTTTTAACAAAGCTATCTTGTATATTGTGTTTGGGTTGTGTTTTTTAATTTAATTATATTTTTAAAGTAGTTTAATTAAACTTTAATATAAAATATCATACCAATATTATGTGTATGTATTGCATAAATATTTTATATTTTTGCACATATTTATTTTTTAATTTTTTATTTTATTCATTTTTATAAAATATTATTTTGTTATTCTTATAAAATTATTGATTTTATTAGTTTTATTAATTATGTTTATTAGTTAGTTTTCAAATCTTTAAATAAATTTAACTTTAATTTATTTTTATTATTTTTAAATGCTATTTATATAATAAAAATTCAATAAGCTATTTAAGGGATAAAAATGACTTTTATAGTTTTTTTTTCTCGCTCATTCTCATTACCCGCGAGAGTGATGCACACGGAATAACTTATTCTTTTTTTAAATCACATGAGGTATATTATCAGTTTCGAATCCTTATGGGTTGAAATGTAACATTGTTTGATGATGGATTGGTGCAAAATAGTTGGCTTATACGATTTTTTAAACTGCTCGACCCGACTAAGAATCGAATGTAATGTCCGTATGGCATATGCCCAAGTCTCTTCTATTCTATTCCCAATTCGGAAGGGTAAGCGGAAAATTCTTTCACGGTGCACCTAATCCTCAAGCAATTCGGATATAAGATTTTCTTGTATCTTGAAATAAACAACATGGGTGCTGGCGTGTTTGGGCTGCGTTTGTGATCGACCTCAAACACCTACATTTTCGGGGGCAGCTGACGCCTGACGTAACTCGGAGAAAAAGGAGAAAATTTTGAACAGAAAAACAATCGGGATCGATTTGCCTTCCTCCCATCACTTATTGTGAGTTTCGGAGAGTAGAGCTGGATTGTTTGTTTTTGGAATCCGATGACTCAACAATCAGGTATCTTGGGAATGCGGCATTCGGTTCAATTTTTTTTCGTTCCTTGAATATGTTGTTGCCGAAACTAAGTTTCTCTTCCTGATTGCCTCATTTTGGAACTGGGACTTTTTCCATATGTGCCTTTGCGAGACTTCTTGATGCATGTTTTCTGTAATTGGGACCATTTAGTGATCGATTTGGGGTTCGTGTCGGATTGGAGCCCATGAATCTTGTTTCTTTAACTCTTCATAATTGATTGGCAGCAATTCCGATTGCTTAATGTGTTTTCGGGTTGAATCAATTGTTCTCGTTAGACTGAAATTCGATGGAGATTATTTCACTACTGTTGGAGCGGGTTGGGGTTGGGCGCTATCAAAATCCTAAGAGATAAACATGAAATTTTATTTGGATGATGTACTTAGATGTATCATGACCGAAAATTGAGAAACTAAAAGCATGTTGTAGTATCTGTCAGGATAAGTTCGAGAAAGCTCTGTTCTGTTTATTCTAATGAGTTTAGAACACCGCTATCTCTGATTATACTGACTTACGACTCATGGCATATGCTTGACCTCAGTAGTATTGATCGTTGTGTTCTTTCAATTTTTGTTATAACTGCAATCCCATTCATGGATTTTGTGTTCTAAGATTGTTTTTGGGTTTGCTTGTGCTGGGTGTTCTTTCCAATGTGCTGGCATCGGCCGTTTCAAGTTTTTCTCCAGCAGATCGGATAATGCTTAAACTGTATTTTTTCCACTTTTTTCTACCTGTTTATCTTCTGTACTGAGATCTGCTAATTTGAAACTTTTCTACAGTTGACTGAGTTAAATAACTTGTGATGAGATGTTGCACTACTTGGTCACCAAATCCCATTGACGATTAATAGTTGCCCAATTACACTTCTCCTAACCGTGCTTGTTCGGATATTTTTTTACAATGTACGCTAACCACGAGACAACTCCAGACTAAGTTAGATCAATGCAGGTTATTCTGAATTGCAAGCAACTTGGTTAATGCTTTGGACGTTGGATTTGGAAGCCATTTTCCTCAATTAAAGCATCAGAGTTGAAACAACGGATAAATAATTGAGATCCAAGACAGTGGAGTGCTGATGTCAGAACTTATTGAAGGCCTTCCAGATGCTGTAGTCCTGAGGTGTCTTGCAAGGGTGCCCTTTCATCTTCATCTCAAGTTAGAACTCGTTTCTCGTTCCTGGAGAGAAGCTATGCATAGCACTGAACTATTTAAAGCCCGGCAAGAGGTAAAAGCTATGGAGGAATTCATTTGTGTTTGTGCCTATGAACCCGATAATCTATGGCAGCTCTATGATCCTGTACATGACCTTTGGATCACTCTCCCAGTTATTCCTTCAAACATCCGACACTTGGCAAACTTTGGTACAGTTTCTGCTGCTGGAAAGCTTTATGTGCTGGGTGGATGCAGTGATGCTGTGGATCCTTTGACAGGTGACCAGGATGGATGTTTTGCAACTGATGAGGTATGGTCATATGATCCTGTCGCGAGGCAGTGGGCTCTCTGTGCTTCCATGATTGTGCCCCGAGCCATGTTTGCATGTTGTGTGTTGGATGAGAAGATTATTGTAGCTGGAGGTTTCACCAACCCTAGGAAATTAATATCGAAAGCTGAAATGTATGACCCTGAAAAGGATTTATGGCTCCCAATACCAGACCTCCATCAGACACACAGTACTATATGTACTGGCCATGTTATTGAGGGTAAAGTTCATATCTTGCACAAGGGAATGGCGACTGTGCAAGTATTGGAAGACATCAAGCAGGGTTGGGCTGTTCACGACTACAATTGGCTTCAGGGTCCCGTGGCTGTTGTTAAGGGGAAGCTTTATATAATGAGTCATGGCCAACTTTTCAAGCAAGAAAGGGACTCGTATAAAACTGTAATTTCAGCATCTGAGTTCCGTAAGAAAATTGGTTTCGGGATGATCGGCTCAGGAGATGACATATACGTGATCGGGGGTGTCGTCATTGGTCTGAACTGGAACGTTGAGGCAACGTCTGACATTGATGTTCTTGCACTCGGAAACGAGAGGGCCAACTGGCGACGGGTCTCTCCAATGACAAGGTGTAAGGGAACGGTTCTTGGATGTACACTGCTGAGGATTTAGGCCAATTCTACTTACGTGCATTGGACTCAATCTCTATGCAAAGAAAAACAAAATGTTTTAGCAAATGGATGATGCTTCCTGTTGCTAGTGTAGAGATATTGGACGTACTTTTTGGTTGTCCAGTACCTAGATAGAAAGGCGTTACATTACCCTGTTCTATAGTTTAAGATACAATGAATTAGCTTTATGAAACATTTTGCGCATATATTTTGCTTGAGCCTTTTTGATTTTGTATCCGTTTTATGAGTTGCTTCTGGCATGTACATGCAGAAGAGAAGTGTTAACAAATTTCTGTAAATCGCTTTATCCAAGAATAAAGCATAACTTTTTAAAGAAAAATATGGAATCTCGGGTAAATAACGGGATTTAAAACAAACAACATCCATAAAGGCTCCGGACAAAGAGACCAAGAAAGCTCCACTCCAATCTTCATCAAAAATGATATTCCATACATGATAATCTAGTATATGTTTGTACATTCTATACATTGTAAGCGTTAAAGGAAAATCAACAGAAAATTTCCCCCCAACATATTTGAGAATAAAAGTGGTTATGAAATATATTGTAAATAAGGTAGGATAAATCATAAAGATCCCACCTTATTAGAATCTTGAATTTATAGGGATTATGGGGAAGGTAGAAACCGTGTCCTGTAACTATAAGAAGGACTCTGCCTTCATTGTAAAAACAAACAAGAAAAACAAACAAACATGAAGAGATCTTCTCGTGGATGTAGACAATTGTCGAACCACGTAAACTCTTATGTTCATTACTATTCCGCTTTTTATAGTACCGGAGTAGGTTCCGTTGCGTTTATACGGTGTGGGTGTCCAAGTCCGACAAGGCTTGCCTAGTTGGACTTGAGGGGGAGTGTTAAGAAGTGTCCCACACCGATTTGGGAAGGGAAGAAATATATGTTTAAATAGGAATGTGTGTTAGAATCAATCACATTGGGCTTACGATTTTGATGAGGATAACCGACATTCCTACCAAAGTAATCCTGGCGCGCGCACTCACACACACGAGACTCACGAGATGTGGGCTTGATTCACTCAAAGCCCGCTGACCCTCGAGATACGGGTCGGGCGGCCTGAGACTCGAATAATGGGTCAGGCTAGATTTTTTAAAGGCACTAAGACCCGAATAATGGACCAGGCCAGATTTCTTCATGGTAACGGAACAGGATTGATTCCTGGTTTTCTCATCATCTACCTTGGGTTATTCCCTTTCCGGTGGTACGGTGCACCATGGGAGACAAAATTCTGGCGCTTACCGACCATAGCGGTGACTTAGCCACACAGTTTGAACAGTTTTAACTGTTCATGAAGCAGAAGTCCACGAACAGCAATAACGCTGCCTCATCTTCCTCCAATCCGGAGTCTGAGGAACAGAATCTCTCTGTCGTTATCGAGTTCAAACTCGATGATCATAACTATGTACTTTGGTACAGACTTATGGAAGTCTACATTGTCGGACGGGGCCGCAACCAGTTCAGCACCGGGGAGGCAAAGGCCCCGGAAGAAACTGATCATGGTTATTCTAGATGGGGGGAACAAGATTCTCAAGTATTTGGCTGGATTACTCGATCTATGGAGCGCAAATTGGTGCAGAAATATGCACACTACCCCAATGCATATGAATTGTGGAAGATTTTGAAAAGACCATTTACTGTCGGGGAAAATTGTCTCTAGATTTATGACTTAATTACCAAGGCAGATTGATTGAAGCAAGGTGCTATTGCAATCGAAGATTTGTACGGCCAATGTTCATCTCTACGGCTCGAAATCGACCGCAGACGGGTGAATCCAATGGAGACGGTGAATGACATTGAGAAATTCAACCGAATCCAAGACAAATATCGGCAACTCGGCTTTCTCGCCAGACTCAGCAATGATTATGATCCCATTATTCAGGATTTACTGAAAATCAATCCCTTGCCCTCAGTTGAAGTCGCTTATGCGATTATTCGATGGGAAGCTGCCCGAAAAATGGTTATGCATTCCACAAGAGCCTCAGACACACCGAACACATCCTCAGCGTTAGAGCAGGACAATCAGGCCTCAATTCAACGACCAGGAGATGGAAACCAACAATTCCGGGCTCAGTGGTCAAGCGGACAATGATCAGAAAGCCAAAATCCAGCGAATTCATCATTTCGTCGGAAAAATGTCTGCTGCGAATTCTGTAATATTCTCGTACATATCAAGGCAGAGTGTTACCATTTCAATGGAAAGGATGACCCACGAAAGGCACGAGGAGCTGCAGTTGTCGCGGACGGTGGCCAGCCAGACGAATTTATCGACGACATCTCTGTTGCTAACCTAGGGCTCGAGAGAGAAAACGAGTCAAGAAGAAATGAGGCCACAGAGGTAACGGATTGCGGCCCAGGTAAAAAGGAAACAGGTTCCCGTTTATGCCCCTTTATGATTACTGGTGCAAGATTTTTTCACAAAGGGTCATTTGGTAATTTACTGTCACATGAGAATGCTGATTTTTTAAGTGAAGTTGGGCCTCCTGATGTTGGGCCATCGTCTGAAATCGAATCTGCATGGAAAATTGGGCTGAAAAAATGCAGAATTAAATCTGTCGGGCCAAACAGGCCCATCTCTTTTATTGGGTCCATGAATACGAGATCGAGTGATGAAAAAAATGGACAGTGGATATTTGATTGTGGTGCCACCGACACGATCACCTACGATACAGGAATCGAAAAGGAAAGTTATCCAAACTGCGAATGGTGATTTTGCTCGTGTCAAATGAGCCAGAGTTATTGATATTTCTTCAACCATCAGATTATCTAAGTGCTCATATATGTCTACCCTATCTTACAAATTGCTGTCTATTAGCCACGTAGCTCGGGAACTTAACTGTGTGGTTATGATGTACCATTCTTTATGTGTGCTGCAAGATATCCGTTCGAGGAGGATAATTGGGCGTGACACTGAGAGGAATGACCTATACTACGTTGACGAAGTGGACTCGATACCGGGAATGACACTCTTGACTCATAGTTCTACCCAAACTCAAAATTGGTTGTGGCACCGACTCAGTTCTAAAAGCTATGCCTAGGTGGTGCCTAAGCGTCGCACAGGCGCTAGGCAGAGGGTGGCCACTGCGAACAGGGGTTTGGTGCCCTACCTCCCCCGGGCGGCCGCTCACCCCCCCTGGTAAGCCGTCCAGCCTGCCTGGGCAGCTACCTAGCCTGCCTGGGCGATAAGGCAGCCGCTCAAACTGCCTAGACGGATGCTCGGGCCACCCAAACGGTTATACACTTAATCATGAATTAAAAAAATAAATTAATGTCTTAATTTAGGTTAAAACTTTTATTCGTGAGCATAACCTCATGTACACAAACTTATTAATTAACCATAAATCAAACATAAGACTACAATTGTAGCTGTCGTCTATACAACAAAACAAGAAAATGAATTGACTAGATAACAAAAGGTTTAATAATCTAGAGTTGAGCAAATGAGCCTATGAGAAGCATAAAAAATATACGAGAATTAAATGAAATTTTTGAGTAAGATGAATTGATGAGGGACCAGTGATGGATGAAGAAGAGTTTGAGTTTTACGAGGAAAATGCTAGAGATGAATATAGCAAAAATGAAGACTAGTTTTCGAACACTTATTTTATTTTGTTGAACTAACAAAAAATTAATATTTTTTTATCATCATTCTGTTTAACATTCATGTTATTTTTAAGAAACATTATTAATATTTAAATATTTTTGTATATTTTTAATTAAACAAATTTGAATCTGCAACATAGGCGGTCTGGACGTTGGGCGGTCATCTCCTACCTGACGCCCGCACAGCTTGGTAATCCATCCCACAAATACCTTCGTCGGTTATTTCCTAAAGCCTCTAGTACTCCTTTGCATTGTGAGACATGTATTTTAGCTAAAAGTCATAGACAACCATTTTCGATTTCAAGCACTCGTGTCCCGCATATTTTCTCATTAGTTCACTCTGATGTTTGGGAACCTGCTCCTTCAGTTGGGGGACAGGGATTTCGATACTTTATTTTATTTATTAATGATTGTTCTCGGGCAACTTTAGTCTATTTTATTCCTCATAAAATTGAAGTGTTCGATACTTTTTCTCAGTTTTATCGCATGGTCTCTACTCAATTTCACACCAAAATTCAAATCCTTAGATCGGATAATGGGAGAAGTTTGTGAACCAGCAAATGCAAGATTTTTTTTCGAAAAACAGAATGATACACCAAATGACCTATCCCTATAGTCCTTAACAAAATGGTGTAGCAGAAAGGAAAAATCGATTTTTACTTGAAATTACCAGGGCACTTATGATTGAGTCTAAGGTTCCAAAATTCTTTTGGCCCGAAGCTATATCCACTGCTACTTACCTAGCCCCCAACCCTACTCAAGTTTTAGAGTTTCGAATGCCTATACAGGTTTTATCGGAACATTCTCGGGTCCCCCCACCCTTGATTATAACTTCACGAATCTTTGAGTGTTTTGTGTATGTTCATGTGCCAAAGATAAATAGGTCTAAGTTTGACCTCTGTGCAGAGAAGTGTGTTCTTGTGGGGTACGAGAGATCCCAAATGGGGTATAAATGTTATAATCCTGTTACCCATCGGATGTTTGTCACAATGGATTGTGACTTTGTTGAAAGTGAGTACTTCTATCATACACCTGCCCAATCAAGGAGTCAGGGGAGACAGGTGACACTAACGACATCCTTGAATGGTTAAGCCCTTCTTCCAGCGAGTTACCACATTCTCCGGCAGTGCCTCATGCCCCACCATCCCTACCATCTACTTTCATTTCACCCACACTATCTCAATTGCCTCATGCACAAGTACTACCTGAGCCGGATCATGAGTAAGGCAGACCGCCCACTCCAAAACACGACGGTGATGTGGTACAGTCAGAGCTAGCTATGCTATCTCAAGGATATTCTTCGATGGATACTCTGGCAAGTACACTATCACCTGATCTTGTTGATTCCTTGGATATTATGGATGTTAACACTGATCATGATGCAAGATCTCGGCCTCCTGTGACTCCTATTCATATTCCGCCAGAGAGATCTACTCGGGATGTTCCCCAGAAGAAATTTACACCTAAACATGATCCAAAGACTAAGAGATACCCGATCGCTGACTTCATCACGGGGAGTATGCCTGCTTTAGCTCGTGCATTTATTACTGCTGTTTATAATGAGGAGATCCCTCATAATGAAAAAGAAACCCTGCAGATTCCAGAATGAAAGAGACTATGGATATAGAGATGGATGCTCTAAAAAAGAATGGAACGTGGGAAATATGTGACTTGCCCCCCCCGGAAAGAAGTCTGTGGTTGCAGATGGGTCTTTACCATCAAAAGGAAGGCAGATGACAATGTTGAAAGGTTTAAAGCATTTCTGGTGGCAAAATGGTACACTCAAATATATGGAGTTGACTACTTAGAGACTTTTTTCCCAGTAGCCAAGTTGGACACAATTCGGGTGCTCTTCTCGTTAACTGCTAATCTAGACTGGCACCTTCACCAGTTTGATGTTAAGAATGTGTTTCTACATGGAGACTTATCTGAGGAGGTATACATGGCTCCACCACCTAGTTTTATATCTGAGTTTCAGTCCCATGAGGTATGCAGGTTGAGGAAAGCACTGTATGGTTTGAAGCAGTCACCGAGAGCCTGGTTTGGAAGGTCTATCATCTTTAGGAAAAGTGTGGATACACCCAGAGTAACTCATATCATACTTTATTTCTGAAGCATCGGGTCCACGGCATTATATGCCTCATTATTTATGTTGATGGCATGGTCAATACAAGTAATGATGTTGATGAAATTGAAGAACTGAGAAGGAACTTATATCAAGAATTTGAGATGGACTTAGGGATGCTAAAGTACTTCCTTGGTATTGAGGTGATGAAATCAAGACAGGGAATTTATATCTCCCAGCGAAAGTATATTTTGGACTTTTTTGCAGAAACCGGCCTACTCGAATGCAAGCCTGTGGATATACTCATGGTACCTAACTATGGGTTGAAGATAGTTGAGGGAGCTGGGTTGATAGACAAGAGTCAATAACAACACTTGGTTTGCAAGCTGATCTACCTAGCACACACTCATCCGGATATTGGTTATACTGTAGGGGTTGTAAGTCAGTTCATTCACAACTCCTCGAAAGATCACATGAATGCTGCATTGAGGATTCTGAGGTATTTGAAAGGATTCCCCGACACTGGTGTCCAGTATGGGAGACACAGCCACTTGGAGATAGAGGCATACACTGATGTTGATTGGGCTAGGAGCCATATGGATAGATGGTCCACCTCTGGATACTTTACGTTCGTTGCAGGGAACTGGGTCACATGGTGGAGTAAGAAATAAACAGTGCTGAGGCAGAGTTTAAGAGAATTGCTCGGGGAGTGACAGAGATTTTGTGGTTGGTTAAGTTGGTTGTTGAGCTTGGTTTTCCATCTAAGTGTGTACGCCTGTTGTGTGATAATAAGGCTGCCATTCACATTTCAGAAAACCCGGTTCAACATGATCGTACTAAGCATGTGCAGATTGATCGTCATTTCATTAAGGAGAAGTTTGAGAACAAGATTGTTACAATTTTGTTTGTGAAGTCTGAAGACTAACTAGCAGATATTTTGACCAAGACGGTCAATGGTCGAATGTTACATGACGTGTTATTCAAGTTAGGTGTCGGATACCCACCACCTAACTTGAGGGAGAGTTTTAAAGAATAAAAGTGGTTAGAAATATATTGTAAATAACGTAGGATAAATCATAAATATCCTACCTTACTAGAATATCTGATTTCTAGGAATCATGGGGAAGGTGGAAACCGTGTCTAGTAACTATAAGAATGACTTTGCCTTCATTGTAAAAACACACAAGAAAAACAAACAAACAGGAAGAGCTCTTCTGGGTGATGTAGGCAATTGTCGAACTACGTAAATCTTTGTGTTCATTACTATTCCTCTTATTAGTTCGATTGTGGGACTATACCTCTGGTTCTCTACTTGATACTTGTTTTGTCTGGGATAAAGTAGATGGGAAGCCGTTAGTGGCGGATCCTGGAGGTCGAACTAGGAGGTGCGGTTCACATTGAGATGCAGATCTTGGGATATCCTAGGGTCTAACTGGGGAGTGCGGGGGAGTGCAGGTCCAAGTATAAAAATATTTTAGGGGGTGCACATGCACCCCGCCGCACCCTCCCTCTCCGCCACTGGAAGCCATTCATGTTTTTTTTCAGTCTTATTCTTATTTTCAACCAAATATATGCATGTGTTCCTGCTGATAATTACTTCAAATCTTGCTTTGTTTGTTATACTCTTTTCTGAAGGAAGGAGTTGAACATTCTATTGGAACAAAAGAAGCAGTCTTGTCCGCTATAACTGATCTTTGTGTATCCTCTGAAGGTTCAATGGTTTCTAAGTTGCAACATTCTCGCCTGGAAACTCTCCATTGCTAAAGTTAGTTTTCATCAACTCTTCTCATTAGGCGATTGAATATTCCAACTCTGAAGAAAATGACAACGTGATATTACTGGAGTTTCATATCACACGCCTGCTGCAGGTGATCTGTGTTAGTGGAGAAAAGTTCATCCCAACAGGCATCGCAGCTACCTCTTCAACATTGGCGGATGCACCTTGGTGCTTGGGGGTGCCCAAGCACCCCCAGCCACCCAAAAAAACCCAATATGTAGGAATGAATGTTATTTGAATTGATGCCCTCATTGCAACCTAGTTGCACGCGGCGGAGCCTTGGGTGGTCCAAAGTAAGCATTTTTTCTCTTCGCCCATCCTTCTGCTTCCTGTATTTAGTTCATTAACCCATTTCGAGTGTTGTACAATGGCGGACCAAGAAAATTGCAAGCGGGTCACTCATTCGGCGGAGGAGCCAATCCGAATGTTCAATTACATCAATTCAGATGCAATTTCAGATGGGTGCTGTGGAAATCCTCTCACCCAGGTTGCAATTTTTTCTGGACTACTCTGCTGCATATATGGTTTCCCTTTTGCTTTGTGATAGGTTAGGCTTGGTCAAATCTTATAGTGTACTGTTTTCTTGAGATATTTAATTTTTTGTTTTTGTTTTCCTAAATCCTTGATCATGTGGTTTACTTTCTACATGCTATAGCATTCTGATGGGCGTATTCTATTTGGCTATAGTGTTTTCTTGGGTAAGTATTTGGCTATAGTGTTTGGTAATGGCATTATTTATGCAGTCAATGAATGAATTGAATGAATCTTGACATATACAAAATTGATAAACGACAAATATTTAAACCCCTCATAAGCTTCAACCATCTCATCAAGTTATATTCGAATTTTTCTCAGAGATAAGAGGTTAATACCATTGATTCAAATCTGTTCTTATTCTGATTTTGATTCTCTTGCTTATAGATGATGAGAATTTATGTTTTCTATCCTTTTTATGTCAATAAATGCTTCATCTCTTAACAGATAAACTCCCATCAATCTTGATAATTTTGTTGGTTTCCTCTTTTCACTTTGCCTGTTTTAGTCCAGATTCTTGATTCTGGTCAACTGCAATATCAAGGCTTTGTCATGGCTCTCAGTATCCAAGAAAAATGGATGGGAAGACCAGAGAAGAAGGTTGGGAGATAGCTAAAGCTGATGGGTTTCCCGCGATGTTGGAGTTGGAAGGAGCAGGAAATCTCAGTGGTAAGAACCTCTATTAAAAGAGCCCATGAAGCATTACCATCCAAAACATGATTTTTCGTGATGATGAGTTTATGGTCCATGGAATTGATGTTGGATACTTTCAAATGAGCACCTTGGCCGCCCCTGCGTCTTCAACATTGTTACTATGGATCAAGAAGCCCCATTCTCACCAGCTGCGGAAGCTGCAAAGAAATCTATGCAGAACCTGTTGATCTGAAGTTCAATATCTTAAGGTTTCGCATTGCTAAAAAAATCGTAAGGTTTCAATCACCATTGTCCATTTTTCACTTTACTGTCATTTTTGATGAGAATCAAAGAAATCTGACTATAAATATGATGTGCCCTTTTCCACTCTACCCTTTTCTCTGTCCTTGACCATTGGGATTATTTTTTTTCATAATGCAACCCTACCGAGGTAGGTAAACCCAACGTCCAACCGCAATAGCTTGCAAACCACGGTAGGGAGATAAGTCACACTTGACAAGCCATATGTAACAGGGTCATGACACTGAGGAGATTTGAACTCACTATGATTTAAAACCCGTGCTGGTTACATCCGTGCGCACAAAAAAAAAATCTGACATACACACACAAACACACTATATTACACACACTTCACTTCGGTTGATGTAGTGGACGGGGATTTCGAGGTGGGTGAAGCGCATGGACGAAACAGGTGGTCCGCTTCGGTGGCCGTCAGAAAAGAGGTTAATCCCCACGGCCGAATTCTTCTCGCGGCGGTCCTCGATGACCTTCGCCGCCTTCTTCAGTGAGTCAGTGGCGCTCGCAGAGTCGTCGTCAAGAGAGATGATGGCATCAATAATCCTCCGCGCCGATCTTCGGCCAGCGATTGTCATTCGGCGGAGGGGGAGCAGCCGTTTCGAAGCAGTGGAGAACGCCACAATGGGCAATCGATCAGAAGCGGAGAGAGAAGAGACCACCATCCGCATCACTCTCTTCATGAACTGAAGTTACTCCGCCGTGATTGCTCGACGAACATTGACCACCGCCACCAAATCCACTGGAATCCTCCGCAGCGGCACCACGGGAGCTTTAAGCTTCAATAGGATTGCGTAGACTTCGCTTGTCTTCCCCACGGACACCACTGCTGCTTCGAAAGCAGTGCAACCCACACATTCCTCTCCGTCGCCGCCCCAGTCATGTTATCTGAAATGAAAAATCCCGAAAATTCCTCGTTTTCCTCCTCCGTCTCATCTGATTCCGGAATCGGATTAAACCTCGCACCGAACGTCGGTGAGGACAATGGCTCATCGTCATTATATACCTTCAATAGGCATCTCTTATCCGCTCTCAAGCTCGGATCTCTGGCGATTCCGATGCCACCGCTGCTTTTCTGATCCGTATCTTTCAATAGATATATTTCCTTCCATGTGAAGGTGCAAGCCGGGCACATAAGAGCGACTTGGTTCTTCACGTGCGTCGAAATGTAGGGGAAATGGAAGTTGTGCCCGCACTCCGCCGTGAATACGGCAGTTCCGTGACTAGTTTTCAACCTCTGCAGACATATCCCGCACCTACTCTGCAGAGAAGCAACAGTGTGTGTAATAGTGTGTTTGTGTGTGTATGTCAGAAATTTTTTTGTGCGCGCGGAAGTAACCAGCGTGGGTTTTAAACCCGCGCTGGTTCTTTCCACGCGGGCCCTGCCGTGCTGAAACTATCCGTGCGGTAGAGAATTTTAGCAAGTTTGGAAAATTTTCGGGGCACTGACTAAAATTTTCCAAATTGGAGTTGCTTGTATTTGCCATGCCATTATTGGTCACTGACGGATATTCAAACATTGATGAATGAATGATAGAATACGTTTTGAACATATTATAGATTTGAGGCCTAAAATGTTTTCTTACTTCATTAGACAAATAAAAAAGCTATCTATAGATAATAGGTAAAATGATGCATTTATCCTTAAATACCAACACTCCCGTTAAGATGTGCGAAAGTTATAAAATAATCCCATCTTGTACAAAATTTAGTCAAATTTATAGAGCTGACTCCTTTATAGAGACAGTTAGCTACTTGATCTCTCGAGAATACACGTCACACCTTTAATAGTCTACTATTCATTTTCTCTTTGACAAAGAACCTATAAATATTCACATGTTTGGCTCTATCTTGTTAAACAGAATTGTTGGAAATACTAATGGCACCCTAGCTGCCACACCATAACTTCATCTTGATCCCTTACTCCAACTTAAGCTCTGATAACAAAAGCTCAAGCACAACATCTCAGCAACTCTCAATACTATCGCTCGATTCAGCTCTCGATCTAGCAACCACCTATTGGTTATTTCTCTCCATAACATCAAGTTACCTCTTACAAACATGCAATATCCTAAGGTAAGCCTATTGTCATCTGCATAAATCGCCCAATCGGTATCACTGAATCCCTCAATGTTTAAGTGTCCACTCTTTTTGAAGATTCTCTTGCGAGCTGCACTCTTTAAGTACCTAAGAATATGGTACACAACTTCCTAAGATCATGCATATACCGACTCAACACATTCATAAGCAATGATATGTTAGGTCGAGTATGAGTAAGGTAGATCAATCTAACCACCACACTCACACGAAATGCTTGGTTCTATTGTGTTGAACAAAATTATTGGCAATACTAATTGCACCGTGACTGTCACACCATAACTTCATCTTGATCCATTGCTCCAACTTGAGATCTGACAGCAAAAGCTCAACTGCAACATCTCAGCAACTCTCAAAGTCATCGCTCCATATTGCATTTCAGCCGTCGATCTAGCAATCACCTGTTGTTTATTGCTCTTTCATTAGATCAAGTTACCTCCTACAAACATGCAATATCCTGAGGTAGACCGATTGTCATCAACATTAATCGCCGAATCGGTATCACTGAATCCCTCTGTGTCTAAGTGTCCACTCTTCTTGAAGATTCCCTTACCAGTTGCACTCTTCAGGTACCTAAGAATATGGTACACAATATCAATGTTGTACTTCCTAAGATTATGCATATACCGACTCACCACACTCACAGGAAATGATATATCAGGTCAAGTGTGATTAAGATAGATCAATCTACCCACCAATCTCTTATATCTTTCTCGATCAACTAGTTCTCTCCCATCGACTCTCATCTTGACCTTCTGGTCCACGTGTGTGATTACTGGGTTACATCCTAGCATCCCAATATCTGTGAGGAGGTCAAGTGTATAATTCCTATGTGACAAAAGCATCCCATATGCCCCATATGCCCCATATGCTACTTCCACTACCAGAAAGTAACAAAGTATCCCTAGATTCTTCACCTCAAACTCTTTCTCCAACTTTTGTTTCATCTGAACAATCTCATCTTCATCATTACATGTGATAATCATATCATAAATATACACAACCAGAATGGTAAGATGACCTCTATGGCATCTAAAGAATACTATATGATTGACATTGATTTGTCGATAGTCCATTCTTATCATGGCTCTTCGAAACCTATCAAACCATGCTCGTGAAGACTATTTCAATCCATATAAAGATTCTCTGAGTCAAAGTGTCTTACCTACTTTATCCTTAGTCTCGAAACCAGGAGGTATGTAAACCTCCTCAACCAAATCATCATGAAAAAATGCATTATTCACATCAAGTTGGTGCAACTTATATCCTTCATTGATTGCAAAGGAAAGAAGTTTTCTCACAGTGTTCATCTTCACCACGGGTGCAAAAGTCTCATCATAATTGATGTTATATATCCGACTATACCCCTGTGCAACCAATCGTGTCTTATATCTTTCAATACGCCCATCAGGATTCTACTTTAAAGTGTAAATCCATTTGCATCCAATAACTCTCTTCCAGGTAGTATTGTTACTAACTCCCAAAACCTAATAAAAGTCTCATCTTGTAATTCTCATGTGTTACCCAATTTTCATTTGTTCTCTGGAAGTGTTGGCTCATCATTTTTGAAGGGGAGTTTCGAGTTGTGGAATATCGATGGGACTTTGGTAGCCCCGATTAAAGATTTGCTCAACCAGAATTTTACGATCTACCACGCTTCTGCTATAAAGATATGATTTCGTATTCGTATTTAATTATCAGATTTGTTCTAATATTTAGGCATCAATCTTACGATATTATTGTTATGGCATGTATGATCTGTCCACTCCACCCACTTCCAAACCCCAAAGTGTACGAGGGAGGTGAAGAAGTGATCTTGACTTTGCAGAGACCTGAGACCCATTGTACGTAGTCTAAGGTATGGTTTTAGTGTTTCAGTTGAGCCAACTTAACATATATGTGTCATCAAGAGGCATTGGTGTCGATGGTGGATGTGGGTATGGGTTATTGTGTTATCATGTATGTACAAAATTGATATAAGGCACCTCCCACCACATACTTCTATCGTACTTCCACTCATATTCATGTACAGTGGGACCTACACACACCAACATTTGTGTGTGTACTCACTAATGGAAGTGTGGTAGTGTGTGTGAAAAGGGAGGTGTCTTATATCATTTCTCATGTCTGTATAGTTGTTATAGATGGTAGTAGAACAATATCTAGCAGCTGTAGGTTATATATAAATCTAAGTATACTTCCTGGTTTTAAATGAAATCTTTTTTTTGTAAGTAAATTTTTATTTATTGAATTTTAACTACACATTTTTACAACCTTGTTTTTGTCAAGAGTTCATCTCTACTCTTGCTTGCTGCCTAATTGCAAAAGTTGCAAAAAATTCTTCCCGTAAACCACCCCTCTTTTTCTTCCTGATCCACCTCATATCGCCATCTCTTTCTCTTCCTATTCCTCTAGCGCCATTGTCACCTTTAGTCCCAAGTATCTGCCTTGATTTGTTGAACGATTCCGGCGCCCAATGGGTCTGATCCTTGAAAGTGTCTTGCATTCCTGGATTTCCAGATATTCCACGTTGCTGCAATCCAAATCGATTTCCAAATCTGGCCACAACACTCGTTTGGTTTGAGTTCCATGAAATTCCCTAATGCTTGTGCGTCTGTAATCGTCGTTATCTTCAACCACTTTAGTAGTTCCGACCATATTTGCCTTGTGATTGCACATCCTTGGAATAAATGTTCTTCTGTCTCTCTTGTATTGTCTTCTTTGCAGAGATGACATTTAATTTGCAGTTCAGCCTGGATTACCCTCTTTCTTTGCAAATTGGCTAGCGTTGGCAATCGATTCTGACATAGTCTCCAGGTAAAGATTTCTATCTTTGGGGGTACTACCTTGCAGTTGCTCAATGTGATTTGTTTTTGCTCTTGTGTTGTCCATGCCATGTGCAATTCCCAGTTCGTTTGGCTTATGCAATGACTATCAACAAGGCACGAGGCCAATCCATGTTATTCGTTGGCATTGACCTCCGGAATCCAGTTTTCAATCATGTTCAGGCTTACGTCGCTCTGTCGAGATGCACCTCCAACAATAGAGTCAGTGTTATACTAAAGATAACAACGACTGCATGATGAATATCGTCTACCAAGAGGTTCTCATTTAAGCAAGGTACCAACACATCTCCCATCCATATATTCACTGTTGCTTCCAGTTTAGTGTGTTGCTTATTAGTGAAATATGTATGTATGGTGTTATTATACTTTTATAGATTTGCTATTTTGGTGCTATGCTATGCTATGATTTTTTCTCAACTCATTCAGTGTTGTATATACCCCTTCAGGGCACGGTTCTGCATCAATACTATAATGGGCGACACTAAACGACCCAAAAATCCACTTTGCCAAAGCATCAAACGACATGCACAGCGCTGAGTTGGACTTTGTTGTCCGCTGATGTGGCGGCCTGTAATTGGTCCATTTTGTGTACCTTCACGGTGAGAGTTTTTTTAATTTTTTTGATATTTTGCTGCTACTTATCGTTTGATTGACATAATACAGCTGCTTTGCATATTTACGTTTGGCTTAATCTGCCATTTGTAGTGCTTCGTTTCGTTTTCTGCCTTGCGCCCATCGTGCATTCAGGTTGTTGGTTGTTCGTTTTGCTAATTTGGTTGAATTTTTTTTGATGTTGCTACGTTCCTCTATTTAATGGACATCTCTTTTCTCAGATTATTTCTTCTCACATTATAAATCCTGGCTCTTGCATATCTATTTCCACACATACATTGATTACGAAATCAGGAGGCAGTATTGCTGTAAACTCACATGTTTGTTTACGATGTAGAAAGAGCTGTATTCATAGCAATGATTTCAATTTTAGATGAAGCAGTACTTCTGTAAACTCCATGTTTGCTCATTATTTTCATTTGCATTATGAAACTTATTCTTTGATACTAGCCCGAGATCCTTCTATGCTTGATAATAGGATTACAGTCGTGCAGAGGCTGGAGCTACTGCACTGCAATGCATTTATACTTTTCAGGTTCGTTCAACTTGAGTTCCTGCTGGCCTTCTCTTATTTTAACTTTTTGCAACCTCCACTGCCCTGCTTCCGTAAACATGATGTTTTTTCATGTCTTTATTTAATTAGCATTTTTATATACTGCAAAAAATTTAAATTTTCAAGATATATTGTTCAAAATGAGATGTACATTTTTTTCCTATCATCATTATGAAGGATTAATGTCGAGCTATGCCAAACCATGATTACCATGTCGTAATATTATTTTCCTTGGTTTTATGCTTGCATGGATATGAGCATATAAACGAAACCAAATAAAGTGGTGGGTTATATTAAATGTTGTGCTAACTTGGTTTGCCTATAGGTACAAACATATGCTATTGCAAAGAAAGGTGTTCTACCAAAGATGAAAACCGATATGGTGGTTGATTTTAGGCTTCTGTGTGCACTTTATGTACTTTTGGGAGTTTATTTTTGCCATGACTTTTGCCTTTGAGATATTTATTCTGCTTCACATCAGATGGTATGAAAGGGGACCTTTTTTGGTTTCTCTTTGTTTTTGTGTTCTTGAGGAGTATTGTATATTGGTTTCTCTTTGAATTTATGCTAGAGGAGCTCTATGACCATACTATAGTGCTGCCCTAAGTTGTTTGGTTACTTCATTTAATTATAGTTTTGTGTTGCTGTTACTTCGAACGTAACTTGGATGTGTTTCTTGATCCAACAAACGAAATAGGTTGTTTCTGTTCTTTTCAAAGTTATCATTGGTTCAAGTGTTTTTGTTTAGATTTTGCTTCAGTGTATCTTTCGATTTTGCTCCAGTATATTTATATTTTCCTTTTTAAATAATACTCATGTATTTTAGTGTCAATTGTCCAGCAAGTTATTGGGAATGTTTTAATTCTGGAATCACAATTGTCTACTATCAATTTTTAATTATTAATTTTCGACGTGGCGTGCCTTCAGCCATAAGTAGTGACGTCGTAATACTGTTTCATATTACTTATTTTGAAGGTTACCAATTAATAGTTTTCGACCATACATACTCAAAGTCATGTCAATACTATAAAATTATAATTTTATTTACACATCGTCATTATACCTCTGAACCGTGCCCTGAGGGCACGGGTCATAACCTAATTATAATATGATGGCTTAGAACAAAAATATTTTAAGGAATTTGAATTCAACCATCAAATTAAAATTTGACGACTAAAATTAAAATTACTGTGTAAAACATCTCAGTGTGGACCATAAAAAACTCCCCAGTTGCTTGTAGTTAAAATAGACAAAAATGCTAAGCATACAACGTTTTTTAATACAGAATGTTGTATCCCCATCAAAATGACATCATTTTGTATTTTCTGTAGTGAAAAAAAAATGTAAAAATACAAAACGACATTGTATTAATAAGTATGCAACATTCTATATTAAAAAAGAGTGTAAGAATACCATTCTTATAAAATAGAATGGATGGCGATAATAATCGCAAGAATCCATCAACGCTAGAGTCCAAAACTCAGTGAAGAGAAATAATTTGGTGCGTAGGCCCCCTCTCATTGCTGCCGTTTGCTTTCTTGTTTTCATTTTCTTCTCTTGCCATACCTACAAAAGCAATGATTAAAGCTGTACTCTTCTTCTATTTAAAAAAGCCAAAAAAGGCTTACCCTTTGTGCCCCTCCCCTCTCTGATCATCTCTGATGATTGAATGCAGAGATGGGAATTCGTGTTTTGTAGTTGATTGTAGTTCTTAATGGAAGTTTTCTCTTGGTTCTTCTTAAGAAACTGCGAGAGGGTTGTCCGGAAAACAGTAAAGATTCAGCCTTTATTGCTTAATTTGGAGCCGTCTGAAATGGAGGCCCATGAGATTTAGCTTTTCTCTGATTCAACTTAACTTTTTTTGTGTACTCGTTTTGGGTTCTTTTGGGTGCGTGATGATTCGTTTTCAGGCATTGAAGTGAAACCCATCTCTTTTTTCTTTTTCTTTTGAGAAAAAGTTGGAGTCTGTGAACCGCTACTCACGGAGTTGACACAGTTCAAGGTTCGTTTCATTGCGTGCAAAACTCTATCCTTCTTTGGATGATTCTTTTTGGCATTTGAGATTTACTGGTTTCTTCCAACATTGATTGCAGTAAGAGTAAGATCGATCCGTTCAAAAGTTTTACTTGAGAATAGCTGATCAGTGATTGTACTGAAACTAATGCTGAGGAACAGATCTAGGTCAGTGTCGACCAGCAAGCAAGCTCGAATGGCTGATCAAGCGTCATTCCTTAAGATCCCCTCCTCCCCAATGTCAGCCTTTTTGGGTTCTCCAAGGTTTTTCAATGGGTTTTTGTCCAAAATTCCTTCAGATTCCAAGACTGCCGCCGCTATTAGCCCCACATCAATTCTCGATATCAAGAACTCATCTGGTTTTGTGAACCCATTTGGTTATGATGACAGAAACTTGTCCAAATTTTCAACTGAACAAAGTAACCCAACTGACAAACAAGAGCCACAGGCCATCGGCCTGGCTCTTATCGACTCCATTGTTGCAGAAAAAGATGATGAATTTGATGGGAATTTCTCCAAGCCGATTAACAGAATGATATTAAAGCTTAAGGTCCAGATTCCGGTAACTAATCCTCCTCGGTCAGAGGAGTCGCCAAAGTCTCCGGCTGATTTCGGAATCAAGACGAGGATCTCTCAGTGCGTGAGCCCTTTATGCAGGACACCATCGAAGGATTCGACCAGGCAGCTATCTTTGAAGGAAATGGAAGTTTCAGAAGACTATACTTGTGTGATCATTCATGGTCCCAATCCGAAAACCACTCACATATTTGATGAATACATTGTAGTGGAGAGCTGCAGCGTTGGCAATCCAAAGTTCTCTGAGGACAAAAACATGGAATGTGATTCTGAAGTTAAACCTTCAAACTCCCCATCAGCAAATTTCCTGAGCTTTTGTCACAATTGCAAAGATATCTTGAGGCAAGACAAAGACATTTTCATGTACCAGTGAGTCCAATTTCTTCCTCTTGTGTCTTGATTTCGAGATCTTCATTCTGCGTCGCACCGTGTTTATGATTTCTTGCAATAATTCCAGATGGATCATTATTCTACCATAGTCCATAGCCCAGCATGGTGGTTACATGTTTCCTTCTTTTTGGTGTTAACTTTTAAGGTTTTTTGTACAATAATTGAAGGCCATGAGCCTTGTCCAACTGAGTGGTTGTACCGGTATAAATCCAGTTTCAATTATCATGTTGAACCTCAGTTCGTGAAGGTCGAGAAGTAGGTCGCCTAGTCTGCTTAGGTGCTGTCCTAGGCGCTAGGATGTCAACCTCCGTCTTGACCAAGTCCCCGCTTAACCTCCGCCTTGACCAAGTCCCCGCTTAACCTCCGCCTTGACCAAGTCCCCGCTTAACCTCCGCCTAATCGGTACAACCACTCAGCAGTCCCTAAGTGTCCAGGGTCCGCCTAGCATTTTTTTGTATTGAACACTGTTATTACCTAATGTTGAATAACCTTCATTTTTCAGGGGTGAGAGAGCTTTTTGCAGCCATGAATGCCATTCTCAAGAAATGATGCTTTTTGAAGGAAAGAATAATCCTGAGGGGAGATGATGCTTTCTAACAAAATCCCCAAGCTTTTCTGTTCTCGGGGATTTTGCCCAGAAAAGATCAAATTTTGTCTGCCACCAACTACTAATCTGTTTGTATTCTATGTTTTATATTTATTAGTTTGTTGTTGATGCCGTTACTTTTTCTGCCTACAATTCTCCTCTCCTTTGCATATAGGGATAATGAGAGGCAGAAATGATATCGCAGTATTGTTGGCTGTTGCATTATTATCACCCTTTTGATGATGGATGTAAGATGATTGGCGAAATGCTCAATGGCTGTTTGTTTGGCATTAATTCCAATGTTCTAAAAGTCCAGGAACAACAATGGCGTTACAAACAGCTACAGCTAAACGGGCTCCTAGCCCGCCTAAACAGGAGCTTGCCTTTTTGCGATTTTTCGATAGTCCAGGGAAGTGAAAATGCATGCTTATGATAACTCAATAATCCAAAATGCACTAGATACCACCACAAGTCCAGGAACAACAATGGCGTTACAAACAGCTACAGCTAGTGCTTGATCCATATACTGCATAAAAGCACAATTACCACAGAAGCAAGCCCATTACATTAACATAAGCCGGGAAATACCGACAGGAATCAAGAAACTAAACAAAGCAACGGTCCGAAATGACTTTAACAGAAGTTCACTACTACTTCCCGGAAGGGTTATTACTGACAGCAGACTTCAGCATACATCAAAATAAAAAGGCCCAAACAGACTACAAAGATCAGCAGACAGAGCCCCCTGAAGGGCCTTTGCCACCTCCTGCACAAGCACTGATAGATGAAGAAGAGCAAATATTAGGACACGGATGCCAAATAGAAAATAAACGGCAAAAGGGCTTAGATTAGTACCTTAGAATAACTTGGTTCAGTCAACAATCTCCAGAATCGAACACAAAGAGTAAGAACAGTAGGAATTAACCATAGAGCACATCCAGAAGAAGGTTGTAGACGAAGTGATTAGGAAAAGCTCAGAATGGATCAAGCCTCGTGACTAATAGCGGACAATTAGCTACCCACCAGACCTAGCAACTAGAAGTTGTTTGCTATCGAAGATATAAAACTTATGAAACCTAAGAACTGAGAATCTAAAGTTCATCTATTACTATTCTCCTTCCCAGATTTTCTTTCATAAAACCAGGAAATTTGGTGAAGGAAGAACCAAAGATAGAAAAACTAACTATTTCAAGAAGGAAACTTAACGTGCGAAAAAAGTCATGCAATGAACAGAGGTTTAACCAATTCAGGCAATCATGGCCAAAGATGTACTTGACCTAGGTCTACAGCAGGCTTTTGACTGGTAGAAGCAGGGAAGGAAGTTGATGGATACTTGGTTGATAAAAGAACTGAAATTCTAGATATCAGATAAACAGACAGCAGTCTGTTCATACTATCTCTGCCTGATTATATAGTATATACAGATTGCAACAGATGTTGCTAAGAAGAACCGACCCCAGAGGAAAGTACAATTGGAGAAGAAAATTCCCACTTCATTATCAAATGATCTCATCGATCAAAGTATCTCTAGCAAAATCCATCATGCCAGTTCTATCTTAATCCTTGTTTTCCGTCACTGGCTTTTACTGAGCAAGACACGTTCCTGAGCAACCAAATCACACCCACAGTTATAACTTGAACATTGGTTGATTCCCCATAGAGTCTGGAGATAGTCAACCAACCATAGAACGGCTACTTACAGCAGTATGAGCCACTTCAGTATGTCAATTACTAACCCTTTTTATTAAATATGCAGTCTGCCAACTAGAAAAAAACATATCTACATCTTTATTTACCAAACCACTACCACCCCATCATTCATCGGTAATATCAAGATTAAGGATGCGACAAAGGGTCTTAGTCGCAGAATCAGAACTGTCAAAAATATAACTTGGAGAAGGGCAACGCTGCCTCACAGGGGAAGCAGGCGCTGATTTGGCCATGGTAGGCAGATCAACTTCAGATTTCATAGAAGGCAATTCAAGGGAAACAGTTCTTTTAGGCCGTAATGAGAACTTTGGTATTGGCAAAGAACTCGGACAAGGGGAATTTGAGTAAGCAGGCCCAGCCCAGCGCTCAGAGAATAAGAGACCTTCTTCCGTTTTATCGAATTCGATCTTAATGGGCACAGGAACAGAATTGCTCTTCAAAGTTATTTTTGAGCTTTTCCTATTGTAAGCAACACATGGCGACGGTGTTTGGGCGACCTGAAATGATGTCTTACTAACCGGGGTCGTGTTGGACCAAGATTGTGGAGGAGTGGGGAGTAATCCCTCTCCAGCTTGACACGTTCTGCAGTTAATGGCCTCAAAATTGGCCGAAGGAGGAGAGGCGAACGAACCAACCTTTGAGGCCCCATGGCCTCGATGTCTTCCATAACACTGATGGTTATTCCTGTGATGAGCAACAGCAACAATAGTCTCCATCCAACGTAATTCAGAAAATATACCTCAGCTCAGTCCTCGTACTTCACTATTCACTGATCTTACCTACCGCTTCAGTAACCCAGAAACTGATCTAACAAGTTAACAGCTGAATCCTACCACAGAATTTAGATCTCCTCCATAACCACCAAAACCTCAGCAGATCCACTTCTATATCAATAAATCCGACCAACAGAACAAACATAAATATGTACCGGCGCGTATGCAGAACCAGGCCCAGCGCACCTTCACTCGTCAGTTTCCTCAGATCTACACGCATCAACAAACACGAAGCAAACATCAGTACAAGGAAAATGAAACGAGATCTGCGCCTAAACCACATAAGCCAAGATTAGATCAGTATAAAATTCAGCCGAAACCCAAGTCAGCGGAGAGGCCTTGCCTAAATTTCGATTTCGCAGCAGGCGAACTGGGGATCTGATACACTCCAGATTCTCTTCCTCTCCTTAATTGATGGTTTACACACTGTATGTATCACGATCGTCGGTGAAATCAAGATGCCGTTGGAAGTATGATCCCCGACAATGATCGCTTTTGTTTTCCGATTTACAGAGCACAAGCAGGACGAAGCACGGATATTGAAATGGACCAAAGTTGTATTTAAAATGTGGCCTGCAGTACGGCGAGTGAGTTGCTCGAGATGAGGCAACAACAAGAGAATTACGTAATTGTCCTTGCCGGAAAATGCTAGGCTTAATAATTAATTTAAATTGGTTTGATATTTAAGAAATTGACTGCTTACTTTCTTTTTTTTTTTTAATAGAAAAGAGTATGCCAAAAGTCAAAAATATACAAACTCAGTGAAGGAGGTTCAAAACAAAAATTAGTCAAATGATCCTTCCTAATATCAACTATCAACTGATCCGCAAGTAGATGTTGATGTCCAAGTGCTATTGTATTGGAGGTAGAAGGAGCAGCGTTCTCCACATGATCAGTAGGATAGTAAGTCCTCATATCCCAATCATGGAGTGCAAGACCATGTTTGGATGTTCTCATTTCGAGATGAATAACCGAACTCAATCTTTGTAAAGAGCTGACAAAAATTCGTGATCCGTGCTACAAAATTGCTCATAAGATCATGACTGGCATCTTGGAAGATCACTTCTAATGCCATGGCGGAATCAGTATAGTAGATGAGATTATATATCCCCTGCTTTCGAGCCTGCTCCATGCCATGAATTATGGCCCATAGTTCAGCCTGCAACACATTACAACAGCTGATTCTCTTGGAAAATACCAAGATATACTTTCCTTTATCATCTAAAATCATACCTCCAACACTCGCAGCTGATTTTATGCGACAGACTACCCCATCTGTATATAATAAATGAGTGTTTAAGCATCTCATACAATCAGAACTGACTTTGTCTGATTTTTGTAAAAGAAGAGGAGATCTCAGGGCAGTGGTCTGGGAACCTCCATGATAGTTACCCTTCTTGGAAGCTAGTAGATACGTTGATTTTCCTAAACTACTGATATGATTTTTTGCTGAAATACTCCACATAGTTGTTGGAGCCGCTTTGAAAATCTCTGCATTTGTGGAGGTCCAAATGATCCACCAAGCGAACGAGAACCAAATTTCCCATTCAATGTGCTCCTGCAAGGAAAGTTGAAACAGATTAGCTTCCATCCAAGTTTGGGGGTTTACCTCATTCCAGAATGCAGCAGGGAGGCTGGGAGCTATAAGCTGCCAAACATTGCGGCTTCTAAAACAATCTATCAAAATGTGAAGGACTGTTTCATCCTGTTCACAAAGATGACATCTCGGAGAGTCAGATATGTTCCTACGGTGTCGTTCAAAATTTGTCTACAATGCACCCCAAACTTTATCCAAGAATTTAAGCTTCCATATCCTCTTCCAGATAGGTTGAGACCCTTCCCAAGTATGAAGTGATAAACACTCATAAGCAGAGGCTGTTGTAAAACTACCATTACTTGAAGCTGACCAAATCCTTCTGTCATCACCTGCAAATTGTGAAGGACGAGGTATTACTCGGATCTCATGTATTATATGGCTAGGAAGAAGTGAGTTGAGCCTTGCATAATTCCATTCACCTGTTGGAAGAACAAAATCGCGTATTAGTTCATTGGGATCTAGAATTAGTTGAGGATCACTTACCTGCTCCTGTAAAATAAGTCCAGATGGAAGCCATGATTCACTCCAGAATCTACATTTTGTACCATTATCAATCTGCCATGAAAGTCCAGTACAGAATAGATTCCATATCCATTGTAATTGCTTACATAAAGCTGGACCACTTTTCTGCGGGAATCCACGCACAATATCCAACTCTCTCATATTATATTTAGCCAAAAAGACAACCTTCCATAATTTATGATGAGGAGATATAAGATCCCAGGCTAGTTTAAAAAGCAGTGCCAGGTTATGTTCCCTTTGTCTGCGAAGTCCAAGCCCTCCTTTATATTTAAGTTGACAGATAATGGACCAGGCAACTGAATGACCTCCTCTTCTTACTGAAGTATCACCCCATAGAAACTGACGTTGAACTTTCTCTAGATCATTACAAGTTCTCTTTGGCAGTAAAGCTAATCGGATAGTATAGGTGGGTAGACTACCAAGCACTGATTTACTGAACACTGCACGACCTGTCATAGAGATACGATGTGCATTCCATGTAGAGGCTTTCTGTCTTGCTTTAAATATAAGATGTTCATAATGGCCGCAACGTAATCGACCCTTATAAAATTCAAACCCCAGATACTTTCCAAACGAATCAGTTTTCTGAATATTAAGCATCTCACAAATAGTTAATCTGGATTGAGGATCTAACAGAAGAGGAAATAGGATCACTGACTTATCTGGATTAATCTTCAGACCAAAATGATAGGAGAATTCTTGTAGTGCAGACCGGATAACAACAGCTTGTTCTATAGTTGCCTCAGCAAATAAAACCAGATCATCCGCAAATATTAAATGAGAAAGTTAAAATTTCCCCCTTCCAAAGAGCATCGGTTTCCACTTTGATTGAGAGACCAACATGTTAATCATATGAGAAAATCTTTTCATACATAACACAAATATGTATTGAGAGATTGGGTCTCCTTGACGAATCCCTCTTCTTGGATAGAAGCACTCACCCAGAATTCCATCGCATAGCACCTACAGAGAACTAGTTGATAAAGAGCTCAGAATAATCCTGACCAAATTATGAGGAATACTGGCTTGTAGCAGTGTTTCTTCAATAAAAGACCAGCAGATCATATCAAAAGCCTCTTCAGATCAGCTTTAATCATCATGTACTGCTTTCTGGATTTACTAGTCTGGACAACATGAAGAGCTTCTTGAACTATAGCAATATTTTTTGTTATGTGTCTGCCTTTGATAAAATTGATTTGTGTTGGAAGAGTTAAAACTGGCATGACCTTGCTAAGATGATTAGCAATAAGTATAGAATGATCTTGATCCCTACATTAATAAGGGAGATAGGCCGAAAATTTGAAGCTTGAGTAG
>JAOYMZ010074902.1:0-11891 GCA_025802335.1 Pinguicula primuliflora | reverse complement strand
TGAGCAGAATTTTTTCAGGCATATCAAACTAGATATGCTGTATAAAGCTACAATGCTGGTCAACGAATAGTGAGCTTGGTGAAAAATTACAATTGTGGCAAGCTCTGAACTACACTGTATTGCCCAATGCCGTGGGTTAAATTGTGAGAACGTATCATGAATTCTGAGGAATATCTTTTGAGAAAAATAACCAATCCAGAATTCTGAATAAAAAACAGCCAACTAAATTAACAAACAGCAGAAGGTAAAAACTCTGACATACTTATTGATCATTATAGTAAGATGATATCGAGATCAATGCCACATTAATACCAAGTAAAACTAAGAACATATTATACTGCCAAGAAATGCTAAATGTACTGACTAATTGTGTACTTAATTAAGTACACAAGTCAAAACGACATTGTTTTAACTTAAATGCACAAATATTAAAATATATATAATATATTATATGCGTACACTTAACTCGTTTTGACCTGTGTAGTACAAAACTAGTGAGCATTCACTGTATACTGCCAAAGCAAGTTCAGATCTCTTATGACCAGCGCATATGTAGTAAGTGTGAACTTCTTAAACCCTACTACCAGTTCAGAAAAAACAACTTATATACCAAACGGCCGAATTGGACGTAATCAGGCGTGGAGGTTTCTGCATTGATTAAACCTACAGAGATCTAGACTATAAGCCGGAGATCGCATTGGCTAAAAGCAATCACAGGCGGGATAATTGCACCAGAAAAAAAGTTAAAGACTGAATAAAATCACTAACTCATAGCTTCCCGTTGAATTTCATCGTAGGGAATGGGGCATGGTAGATTTAAGTAATTCACTTTCTGCTCGGCGGCGGACGGTTTCACGTCGGACGCCGGTGGAATTGTGGGCGTGGCAGGCGACGGTTGAATTACGGACGCCATTCCAAAGATTTGTAAGAACCCTAAATCTGAATGCCAACAAGTAGAAGAAAAGCGAACAAGGATCCTGTTCTGCTTCGTCCTTGAGAGGTAGCGGCTACCTCTTAGAGCAGAAAACCATTTTCCTGGTAATTTAAAACCCCTGACCCAAGAAACTCAATCTCGGTTTTAACCCGACCCTTCCAAATTTGATCCGAGAAAATTATAGTTTTTAGGAGAATTTGATGAGTTCTTTTTTTTTTGTAATTAAAATTTTATATCAAAAATATGCAAAATAGATGTACATAATTACACAAAAATTTTATGGTACAGAATGTTAAGAACAAATTAATGATAGAGAAATGATACATGTACATAAGCAGTTTGTACATAAAGTATACATAGTGTAGTTTTGTATAGATTTTTTAAAAAGTGGATATAGTTTTACATTTAATGCTGCAGGGGTAATTTTGTCATATCCAACAAAACTACATCTAACTTAAATAATTATAACCAATGTTCGAGAAAGTGCTAGGCGAACCCTAGGCGGTCACGACATGTCAGTGTTCGAGAAAGCGCTGGACGGTCCCTGGGCGGTCAGGATCGATTTAACGTCTAGGCGGCCTAGGCGCCCGCTTAGTCGCCCCTGAGTGGGTACTTAGGCGGCATTCGGGCAGGGCAGAGGGCGATCGACCAGTGCTTAGGCGGCGCCTAGGCGGGCTGGACGGCCTACTTCTAGAACAGAGGGGTCTGTTCAGCGTCTAAGCAGTCTATTCGCCCGCCTAAGCGAGCTTTTAAGCGGCCTAACCAGTAATTCGGGCAAGGCGGAGGCCAACATACAAACGCTTAGGTGGGGCCTAAGCAGCCTACGCGACCTACTTCTCGAACAGAGATTATCACACAAAACTATATGGGTGGGTTTAGTAGTAAGGATGACGTAGGATATAATAGGATGAGATTTAGTGGGATAGAAAAATACATCATTCGTTTTTAGACATAATTGTGTAGGATTTTAGGGATTTAGGTTATAGTGTGATTTTAAAATATAGTAAATCATAAATTCCTAAAATCCTACCTAATCCGGCCGACTAAACGTATGATATATTTTCTCATCCTATTATATCCCACTAATCCCTCCTATTAAGAGTACATGATTGTCTTCGGCAACCACCCATCACTCCATAGTGCAAGTAGATCTTGTGGAACATATATAATCATAACCACCCATCACTCCTTTGTGCAAGTGGATTTTGTTGAACATTCATAATCATTTATCGTATTGAAGTGTTTTCTATTCATTCCTGAATGCGTGATTTGTTTAGTATGCATGAAGGATGTCGGCGTGAATCTAATCTTAGTGCTGTGAAATTCCCTCTTAAAATGTTCATGAGAAAGACCTTAAAGAAATTCCTTCAAAATTTTAAGTTATGCTTATGATTGAAAGATACCAAGTAATGGATATGTCATGATGATCAACATAGAATTTCATCAATTCTGGCAGTAACTATTCCGGCTAGACTTCTACTACAGCTGACAAGTGCCATGCGGGAAGGAGGGCTGAGGAATAGAAGGGGTACATTTTTGTACAAGGATCATCTTCATAAGTGTAATGTTCATGTCTTGGCTCTTGCTGGAGATCGAGATTTGATATGTCCTCCGGAAGCCGTATGGGGTTTGTTATCAACGCTCAAACTTGCATTATTTTGTCCTTGATTGATAAAAACAAAACCTAACTGATCTGTTCATCTTCTTTTGTAAATGTGTCCGCAGACACTGCAAAGCTCATTCCAGAACATTTGCTCACATATAAAGTGTTTGGGGAACCCGATGGTCCACATTATGCTCATTATGACTTGGTGGGAGGAAGGCTGGTATGCATCCTTTTCTTATTCTTTCTTCGAGGGAATGTTTCTTTTGTCAGAAATATTGAATGGGACATGGTGAACCTCTCTTGCCTGCAGGCAGTGGAACAACTATATCCTCTCGTATTACAGTTTCTATGCGGCCACGACTTGATCCAATGATGATAAGACCTCTGATCTGATCGTATTAAGTCTCAAGCTAATCCTGGGAGCCTCATGATGTTCTTTTGTTTTTCTGGGCCTAAATTGTGGGCGAAGCAGAGTGAGGGTGGGCTTTCAGTAGAAAGAAGATACCTACTTCATTACTGACGAACTAACAATGAGTTAAGAGCCCAAACTGTGAGATAATCACTGTATACTATGTAGTGCCATTGTGACAGTGCGGAATTAGTCGGTCAGCATGCCCGTGCAAAAGTGTTAAATACCGGTCCACCTGTCACACCAATCCCACAGTGTCACATAGGCACTGCATAGTATACAGTGAATTACTCGGTGCACCCACCCCAAACCCATTAAGAGCTCACAAAAAGATCGAATGCTGTCTTGAGATGATTATGTATATTGTTGAATATGAACAAGAGGATATCAGACTGAAATCTTATACCATATTTCACTCTTTCGAATAAACAAACGCACACGGTTTTTTGGAGCACAGACTATCGTACTTGTCGAACATGAGCTGGTGCTACAGATCAGAAATCTTTGCTCCATTCAACATGATAGATGAAAAAGATGGAATAGTTATCAAGATTTCTGATACTTGGCCTGGCATTTGCAGATGGGGCAGGAATTTTTCTTCAGTAGCCACTGCTTTATGCAATCCACATGATGATGGTGCCCACATTCCAGCATTGCTATCTCATCACCTCTTCTGCATTTCTCCTGCATAAATTGAAACATATTGTTATGAGTATGACACCAACCAAGTTTGTCTGTCTGGTATATAATTACATAAATTACTTGCCACCGTTAAGCATCAGTTTACTAGGTCATGTGCAACTCATTGAAATCACGGTAAGATTGAGATGCGCCTCAATTCATGAGTTATTTCCCCTCCCGAATACTATAGTACCGAATGGTGTCGAATTTTAATATGGACCGTTGGATCAAAATTCAATGTTTCAGATCAAATGACTTATTTAACATTTACTTAGCATTCGGGAGGAGAAAAATTCTACTAAACAAAACCTACCTGGCAAATGCTGCATTTCCAATCTCTCTGACGATTGCCAAGTAATGAAGTAGAATCATGTTTGGAGTGTCTGCGAATTCTTAGGCAACTAGATATCTCTTCTTCTGGCAATCCAGTGCCAACATATCCAATGGTTTCACTCAAATCAAGAAGTTCCTGTTACATTGATCAACAGAACTGAGTTAGCATTCAAATCCACAAGATTCGTTTCCACGGAAACCTGTTCAGAAGGACCTCATAAGACATCTGATCCACATCGAGCCTCCAGTCATGGTACGGGTCCTCTCCCCGGAGAATTCTTCCAGGAAGTGGACTTTGTTGGGTCATCAGCATCTGCAATGTTTTCAGTTAATGCTGGATTATCGATCTCAAGAATGAGTGGCTGCAGAGACAAGAAGCCCCTTCAAAGTGACACAGCATAATGGGTAAACAGAGTTGAATAAGGCAACACACCTCTATGATCCTGTCAACAGAGCGATGATCGTTTCTGGAGCCAACCCCAAAAATTGAACCTGATCCATCCTCATTCGTCCTAGCTTCACGAGAATGCTACAGTACCAAGAATAAGTTTACGGATCAAAACAATATATTTCTTGGAGGGAAGTGAAAAATAGATGGTTCCTCAGTTTGTTTCATACCCACAATATGAAAATTTTCTATTCAGGACACTATGTAGCGGACGAGTTGCCTTACCTCCCAAATTCTAATCCTAGTTGTCCAGTTGATCCGACCGTCAGAATTAGATCATTAAGTTAAATGAGTGTTTTAATCCGAGACGTCGGATTAAAATTCTACTACCAGGATTAGAATTCGGAATGTAAGACAACCTGTCCGCCACATAGTTTCCTTCGACTAAAAAATTTCTCATCCACAATATGCATATATGTGTCAATTCTACAACTAAAACAAGGGAATAGACAAGAACAATGAATGGGTTAGTAGTGTATCAGCAAGAATTCCTTTGTGGTGGGCAGCTCAAAATCATCTCTGATTGGCTATGTTTATATACACATGAAAAGATGGAGGCCAGGAAAACTGAATGAAATCTTCTCAAGCAATAACATAACAGACATTTAAGCCCGTTCTTCTTTCACACATGACACAATTCAGGATCCAGGGTTCATACTTCACAGGAATAGAAAGAGAAATTTGATGCAAGCCAACAAAAGACGTATTTTGAATTCGAGAATGGGAAGCAAGACCGGAGATTCATTTGCTAATCAAAGATATCTTGCCGAATAGCGGCCAAACAACCAGTTACGAATATTAAAAAAAAACAGTTATGAATACGTTATTAATTCAGTACATTCCTCAAACCTTTCTTCGATCAATTCTTGGTGTTGGGTTCCTATTTCTGGCCGAAAAATCAGAAGCGATGCCAATCCCTGGAGGAGTGCAGCACATATCAGGAACATCAATAGCAACATTTGCAAGGTTTCTCGAATTCATACTCCTCCTCTGTAATCTATCATTCCTTGGCCCTTTCGCTTCCCAGTCAGCCGCCGACCTGATTACTTCCGGTGCTGATGGAGGCAATGAACCTCCCTTGCACCCCATTCCGTCAAATTTGACAAACAGAAATTTCTTCATTTTATTGTGATTTTTACCGAAAGGGGCTCTTGATTGAGATGGGTGGCTACCATTCGATTTGGGTAGAGCGAACGAAACCAATCTCTCATGTTTCTCTAGTTTTTTGCTTCTTTTGAGCTCATTTGCTGCTTGGGACATGATGTTTCAAATATCCAGATGAACTGAAAAATCACTCTGAAGATATTAGCAGATATTGGAGTAGAAAGTGGTGGAAGGACGAGAATGAGACATTAAAAGAAAGAAGAGGATGGCGGTTCTTGTTCACGGCCTTGTTCACAGCTGTTCTACTGTATCACATTTTCTGACCTCTCAATGATAACTGGATCCACGTTTTGTCCTTGTGGGAACAAACAAAGGTTTCCCTACTGTCCTTCTGCTCTGGAAAACCTGACCGACAATTTTCAAATCTTCAAGTATTATTGATTGGGGCCTTCTTTATTGAAGCAAAAAATATAAAGTAATAAAAGCATGGTCAAAAAGAGATTTTGATTTTTTTCGGCATTTTTTTATAGGTAAAAGAAATTGCCATTTTTGTGGCATTGATTCATTGAACAAACTTGATGGTTGTGTGGGTAAATTAATTTGATTCATGACAGCATAAATTTTCATATATTTATGTACATATTTATAATTCTGGCTAATATATTTACAATCAAAATTGAGCACATTAATAAAAAGGCTATACACATGAACTCAAAAATCTCATGTTTAGATTTGATTTCGGCGACTTTGTCATCAGAAATTTCTAAACTCTAATTAAGTAGTATTTAACCAAAGGAAAAAAATGTACAATGAAATTATGTCAAATTATGAGGCTTTTGGTCTCAAGTGTAGAGACTTTCAATCGGTGTGACAAATTTCAGCTGTAGATGGTGTTAAGAGGTGGAATTACAATGATGTGGATAAATAGTTGTAAAAATATTTAGATATGTGGACTCCTCAGTAAATTATACTTTGTTAAGTATATTAATTTTCAATTAATTTAAATTATCAAAATTAAAATTTATAATTGGTTTGGAATATTGTACATGGGTATGATGTTTGGTTCCAACCAAGAGCTGTGTTCACATTGCAAGAAAAATAAATTCATTAGAGAACAAGATATTTTAGTAGCTAAAATAAAAAATACTTGTAACTAGTTCTTAAGCTAGGTTTGAGAAAGCATTGGGCGTCCCCTATACGTTGGGGGTCTAGGGACTTCCTAGGCGGTCTGAACGGTCAAAGCGGCCGTGTGTGCTGGCGACAAATTCATTTTATTTTATTTGCATATATTAATAAAATAAATAAATTTAAATGATTAAAAATAAAAAATACTAGTATACGTGAATGCATAGTCATATACAAATAATTAACCAAATACTATTAAGGGGAGTCACGTGATATAAAAAACACGCAAATCTGAAGTTATTTACCCCATGATCATGTACTATAAACTTATCATCATTGATGCAAATTTGACGTTGATATAATTAGACTCATTTTTTTAGTGAATTTGGTGTTGATCACCGTGGGGACAAGCTGGGTATGCATCATTTTTTTTATTACAAATAAAAAATAATTGTCCAAAATAATTCACGATGCATCAAGATACAATGTTATAAGTTTATAAAAGAATCAACACAAACCCAAGAATCATTGTTGCATACTTGGTTCTGCTATGAGCAAAATGGTATTCGTGGGATGCTGGAGGAATCCGAGAATCATCCATCTGATGAGAGTCATCGAGCTGATGGATGTTACATGTTCAGAGGAACTCACGGATTAAATATCCTGCTGAAGCACGCCTGGAGCAACCCACTATAATGAAAAGATGAATGGAGATGACTGCTAGTTATCTAGCACTCATCTCCGTAGAGGTATTTTGGACTAAATGTTTAAGATGTTGCATATGTGTGGGATGATATTAATTAACTAATGCATATTTGTTTGTGCTGCTCTGATCCTGTGATAAAACTGGAGCATCATTGTTTGGAGATCGGAGGAGCTCGAGAAAACACTGAGAGGACGAGGGAAATGAGGATATGCTGAAGTACTCCCCCCAAAGCAGGATGAGATGCTGTGCAAAGAGGATTGAAACAATCAGCACGATGAATGCAGATATCAAAAAATGCAGCTCATTTTCCTCACTGGAGCCGGATGCTGTGAAGGATATTGGAACAGCCACCGAACTGATGAAAAATATTCCTCCAGGAATGAGCTGCTGGTGGTTCTCTTCGAATGAAAATGCTGCTATACATGTTCAGAGGCTCAAAAGGATCAAATGCTCTACTGAAGGATAATGGAGGCCAATGAAACTGGACGAAGGTTCTCTTCATTGTAGGACAATGGCTGCTTTACCGCACTCTCTGCTAGCTCGGCTTATTTTTTCTTTTTAGTTCTGCACTGTTTTTGGGTTTTTTCACATGTAAAAATATTTGGTGGAGGAGGACGGCCGCCCTATAAATTTTTTTTAAAAAAAATCAACATAAATCATTTCAAAAAAATTTGCGCTTGTATAATTGTTCAAGATGACGGTCTCCTAGGCGTCCTAAGCGGCCCTGCGCGGCTGCCAAGGCAGCCAGTGCGGCCCCCAAGACCCTAGGACGGCAGCCCTACCGCCCCTGGGCGCCCAGTCAGACCATCCAGGATAAATTTGGAACGACCTGACATTTTTGACCTCCTAAGCACGCCTAGACGGTCGAAATGGCCAAACTCTCGAACCGTGTTCTTATGTCATCGCATATTTTAATTTCATACACCCGAAACACATGATTATTAGCCATACCATATAAATGGTTAATTGATAATCAGTAATCACATGTGCCACAATTGTAGGAGTCGGTACATGGCCTATGCCGATGAGGTTGCAACTTCTCTATTTTTGGCATTTCAATATGTTGGGTGGAGATTCCAAGAGGGCAACATATCATAAACAGATATAGGGCACCATTTTTACACCACTCGCTGATGTGTTTGCACATGATTGGGTGTTGAAAAATCCACTTCTATATTTCATTTAACACTTTAACATTTCATCTAATTAATTTATGACACCTCACAAATGGTGTCAAGAAGTGATACCTTATATCACTTCTCCAATATAACACGTATAGAACGTTGGATAAAAGGATAACTCGTCCAATCAATGTCATAGTAGAACCTCCACTCAATAGATCCCTTAGAGCTCAATAAAATGTCTTGGCCAAGGCAACATGTTTTAAGGCAACATCCCAACGATATATGCATGGATTGCTTCATAATTTGCGCCGGCGCATGCACACAGTAGCATATCTCAGGGCAAGCCATTGTAAATAAATCAATTACTCAACCAATCAGCCTACACATTAGTGACTCAAGTATATAATTATGTTACAGATTGATTGCTAGCTCAAGTGTTGAGCACATAAAACTCATAATTAAGAGGTGCATAGATCAATACATGAAAGAATCAACTAAACCATAAGTATATGCTTATGCTCAGTAGGGAATTTGGCTTGCTTGCAACCTATCAAAATGCGTAATCAATTTCAAATTGTGGTTGTCATTCGTCAAAATTGAAATTGACAAGATCCCAAATAAGAGAACCCAACCCATGCCTCAAGTCTTGGTTTTGTAATATGAAGTTCCAACACTGGTTTAGAGAGGCAAATTCCGTGGCAAATGGATTGGCGAAATGGGGGAGTACCAATCCCTCTAGGAGTTTCTCTCGGCGACAGATCTTCCATCACATATTCTGAAGTTGTTGAATCACAATGTATCTACAACTCATGCAAGGAGAAGATAACTAAAGCAAATTGTCCATCTTTGTCGTAAAAATATCGTTGCACATATTAAGGCGATGTCGCGCTCGCCTGAAGCAACTCACTTGTCCATGGAGGTTGTCTTCATTAATTTGGCAACAACCTCCGGCAAAGGTATGATCTCATCCACTAGTAGAAGTAGTTATAAAGATTTCGATCTACATGTTGGTGAGATGATTTTGTATGCTGGTTATATTGTTTTTTATGATGAGATAATTTTTAACTTTCTCATATTCTTACGTTGTTTTTTGTTCAGTGCCATTGGAGGGGAGCTCGAATTGCATAGAGGACACTAATAAATGGTAGAACAAGGTCACGAGTGCACGGAATAAAGATGATTCGCGAAAGCTGAATGATAGCAATTAGCATACATGACATCTATGCCTGGATTCAACTATTTTGGATGAATATTTCATATGTTTACACTAAATATTCTTACATTAGTTATTAGTTTCGATATTTTTTTGAGAATAATTATTTCTGTAAAAGAGTTATAGACAGACTGTCATACTCTTTCATCTACTGAGATTATTTTGATTTGTCGAAAAGAGGCTTTAAGAAGATGAGTATGTAACATGCGAAATTATTTCATTGCATGAGCCCGGAATTAGATATGTCGGTGCTTCCCACCATTTTTAATTCAATAAAAGAAATATTATGAAAAAGATCAGATAAAAAAATCATTAAAAAAAGAACCCAACCCAAACAGAAGCAACGCAAGCCCATGTCTGTCTATTTACACTTCTGCAACTGCAAGTAGGCAAAGCCCAAATGGTGAATACTCCTCTCTTCTGGAACGAACTTGTGATCGAACAAATTGGGTCTTGAAACAAAATTGCGTCAAGTTGGCTAAGGGGAGCCCAATTTCGGACTGAGGTCATGTCCATAGGCCCACCTGTTACTGCACTACATCATTGTATTTCTCCATCTCTCATCACATATTATCATAATTAAAACTATCCATAAAAATTTTATACATGTGAAACAAAGTCCTATGCCACACCATAATAAAATACTACTTTAACTCTAAGAAAAAGATGAAGTTCAGGAACACCCTTGGAACATGCGGATTTTGGTTTACCATATCTAAGTTTTCATTGTTTCTTTAAATTTTTATCCCACGAATTATGATCAGCCAAAATTTGCTTCATCAAACTCACAGCTTCAGAATAACCTACTTCACGTGTACCACCAAACTAAGAATCCCCAAGATGACGTATTTGGTCTTAATTTAGAGAGGGTATGAATGAAAATCAAGATTTATGAATGGAAGTTGGAGGAAGGATTTCCTCCGTTCTTTCCTTTCTAAGAAGGAAAAATATGATTGAGGAGAAGATAGTTTCCATTTCATATCTGCAGATCTTTATACAAGAGTCGGACAGGTGTTCAAAACTCAAACACATCTTCCTTGACAAAACACGATGTTACACATAACTTTCTTAACTTATATAAACAGCAGATTATGTGATAAGCCTGCAATCAGCATCACTTCTTCTAACACTCCTCCTTGATGCTGAGTGATTTCAACATCCCCAGCTTTGCCATTAGTGTTTTATGCCTTTCTTTTTGAAGTGTTTTGGTGAAAATATCTGCAACCTGATCAGTTGACAAGCAATGTTGCATAATTATCAATCCTTCTTAATCTGCTTTTCGTATGGCATGAAACTTGACTTTTATATGTTTCGTCCTGCTGTGAAACACAAGATTTTTCACCATGGCTATGGCAGATTTGCTATCACAGAACAATACTGAAGGACCTGCAGCAAGAGCCTTCAACTCATCTGGAAGCTTTCTAAGCCACAAAGCATGGTTTGTAGCTATTGCTGCAGCTATATACTCGACTTCAGCAGTGGATTGAGCAACAGTTTGTTGCTTACTAGTATTCCAGTAGAAAATTGCTGATCCAAGTGTAAAGCAGTACCCAGACGTGCTTTTCATATCAGTTTGAGATTCAACAAAGTCACTATCCACAAAACCTTGTAACAGCACTGGTACTCCTCATTTGAATAATAGTCCAGCTTCAATTGTAGCCTTACAATATCTGAGCACATATTTAGCTACTGCAAAATGAATCTCTGTTGGTGTGTTCATAAGCAGAAACAATATATTTGTAGCAAACATTATTTTGGTCTTGTAGCACACAAATATAAAAGAGATCCCACCAAACTTCGATAGTTCGAAGCATCACATAATTCCTCATCACTTTTATAAAACGAGGTATCATGAACAATTGGAGTACTCACAGGTTTGCAGCCCTGCATCTCAAATTGTTTCAGCAAATCTGCAGCATATTTTGTCTGAAATATAAATATTCCTTCCTCAGTTTGAGTAATTTGTAAACCCAGGAAATATTTCATCTTCCTGAGATCAGTAATCTCAAAATGTTTCTGCAGTCTAGTTTTCACTTCATTCAAACCAGATATATCATTTTTAGTTAACAAAATATCATCAACATATACTGATAAAATCACGCAACCAAACTCAATAAACTTCAGATATAAGGTTGCTTCATTTTTACTTCTTTTGAATCCACAGTTAAGTAACATTTTATCAAGTTTATCATTCCAGGCTCTCGGAGC
>JAOYMZ010074891.1:0-11892 GCA_025802335.1 Pinguicula primuliflora | reverse complement strand
TAATTTTTGTATTAAGATGATTTCGAAAATGGTCATATATTTTGATTTTGTTTATCTAAATTCAAAATTTATAAATCAAATCAAACATACCTAGTAAATTCTGCCCTTAAAAATTAAGACTGCTTGGTTTGATTGCAATTAGGTGAACTCCTGAATAAGAGTTCTCGAGTTCAAATCCCAGGAAAAGCGCTTGGCCAGGCCTAATCCATAGGAGCCTTTGGGCTGGATGCATGCCCCCTAGATTAGTCGAGAGTGTACACTCTCGGATAGTGGGGAGGAGCGGGAGTATTTCTCCCAACTTACCTACCTAAAAAAATCCTGCCCTTAGACAGGGTCCGGGGAGGGTAGGATGTACGCAATCATACCCCACCCCTCAACAGGATGGGAAGATTGTTCCAGTGGAGACCCCCAACTCAAAAAAAAATTATAATGAAAAATAATAATAATAATAATAAAGAAAAAACAAATATAACTGAAATAACTACTTACTTCACTCATGCACTACATACATACTGATAAAATAAATGCCTACATAAATAATGAAAAAACTAAATAAACGACATTCTACGCTTAAATGATGAAATATAATTAGATGCAACCTATCTACTAGTATGTCCCACTTATTCTTATTAGTCTATATGTCCATAAGTAAATGTCTACTCTATATAGTCTTATTTATCTTTAACCTAAATATGGTGTCTCCAACTCGTCCTATCAAAGGTCATGTCTTCAGAGAGGTTTAATCATACTAGATCTAATCGAATTTGCTCATGTCATGTCCTCTTATGTCTCCTCCGCCCTCGTCGCCCTTCGACTTGTAATCCTTCGACTCTCCTAACTGGCTCGTCCAAACTCCTTATGCGTAAATGTACAAACCATCGTAACCTTCCCTCCCTCAGTTTGGCACTTATAGATGTGACACCTAATGTATCTCTAAAGACTCAATTTGGAATCTTGTCAAATCTCGTGCGACCACACATCCACCTTAGCATCCACATCTCTGCCACTTCAAATTTCCGTGCATGTGAAAGACTCACAGCCCAACACTCTGATCTGTAAAGCATCGTCGGTCTTATAATCGTTCTATAAAATTTTCCATTTAACTTGAGTGAGATTTTTTTATCGCATAACATTCCAGTAGTCGACCACCATTTCATCTATTAGACCTTGAGGCGATGGATAACATCGTGTTCCACACATCCATCCTTTTGTATGATAGATCCTAAATATTTTAAACTGTCTTTCTGTTGAAGGGTTTGGTTTGCAATCATAACTTCCATTCTACTTTCCTCTATTTCATTGGCAAAACTGCATGCCATATACTCCGTCTTTGAGCGACTCAATCGGAGGCCCTTAGTTTCCAATGTCTCTATCAAACGCTCCAACTTAGCATTGACCTCCTCCTTCGTCTCAGCTACTAAGCCAATATCGTCCGCAAACGACATACACCATGGTACTTCATCCTGCAGATCCTGGGAGAGTACATCCATAATTACTGCGAAAATAAACGGACTTAGTGCTGACCCTTGATGTAATCCTATATCCACTGAAAAATACTTTGTTTCTCTCACTAGAATCCGCATACTAGTCTTTGCCCCCTCATACATATCTTATATAGCTCTCGCATACATCCATGGGACTTTCTTGGAGTTTAAACATTCCCAAATAACCTCCCGTGGTATAGTGTCATATGCCTTCTCTAAATCGATAATGACCATACGAAGATTCTGTTTACGTGCCCGGTATTTCTCCATTAGTCGTCTGAGGATATGAATTGCTTGCATCGTCGACCTCCCTGACATAAAACCAAATTGGTTCTCCTTCACTTGCACTTCTCCCTGTAGTCAAAGTTCAATAACTCTCTCCCACAATTTCATAGTGTGACTTAGGAGTTTGATACCCCGATAATTGCCACATTGTGGCACCTCCCCTTTGTTCTTATAGAGTGAAACTACTACGCTACTTCGTCACTTCTCTAGCATCTTCCTCGTCGTCAGGATAATATTAAAAAGAGTCGTTAACCACTTAACGACTCTTCGTCTCAGAAACACTTCACACTTCAATCAGTATGTTGTCCGTCCCTACTATTTTCACACCTTCCATCTTACTAAGGGCTCCCCTCACCTCCTCTGTCGATTTCTGTCTAACCACGCACTGATTTATGGGCCGGTGCACCTCCACATCCCCTACACAGCTAATATATTCACGTGTCTCGTTAAATAATTTACTAAAGTATTGTTCCCACCTCTCTCTTATATCCCCTCCAAGAAAATGATTTTTCCTTCCTCATAATTTGTACTAAATGTTTGTTACTTTAAACATATATTATTTATGTGTTTCTAGATATTTTTTGGTGCCAAAGCTAAAATTCAAAAATGATATAAGACACCTCATTATGACACTCCTTTTGCACCTCTCCATATGATGTCAGCACCCAATTGGTGTTGAAAAATCAAGCCCAATATTTCACCAAATTGGGTATTGACACCTCATCGGAGGTGCAAAAGAGGTGTTAAAATGAAGTGTCAAATAGCATCACTCGCTAAGAGGAAGGAACTGAGGAGACAGAAGAACACTTATTCAAACACTGCAAAATCACGAAAGAAATTTTGAGCAGAATTAAGCCATGGTTAAAAGTTACCTGCAAGTCGAAAGCCCTGTCTTTGGAAGAGTTTCTGCAACTCAAACCCAATGAATGGAAAGAGCAAACATGGAAGCTCTTCTGGTTCGCAACAACGTGGGAAATCTGGATGGCGAGAAACAAACATCATTTTGAAGGGACGAAATCGGAGTTCGAAGAGATAATTAGGAAGATCAAATATGATGTATAGAGCTGGCACAAGGCATCCAAGGCCAGAACTGATTCCGGGATCCAGACATTCAGACAATGGAGCACAAATTCGAGAATTCAAAACTCTGAGCTCACCTGATCGAACGCAATGCGAGAAGAAGGAAATTAAAAAATTCTGGGCTTATAAAAATTAAAAAAATTCTGGGCTTAACTTAAGCCTGAATATTTTGTAAGGAGCCCAATGGGCCTTCTTGTAAATATGTTTATACATTCTGTGAAAATCAAATACAAAAAAATTTAATTATCAAAAATAAAAAGCATCACTCGCTAAAATCCCATACCTCTTTGATCTCTACATACATATTTCAAAATAAATCTTACATTGTAATTGTAACGATCGAAAGTAACTAATTTTCGGATTACAGGTAGGGTGGTAGTCAATCAACCCTATTAGTTACATGGTGGGGAGACTTAGTGACTGTTTTGCGTGAGATGTTTAAAATTCTAATGGTGCATATAAGTATCTTTTAAAAATGATTGATATTTTCAATTACATCTTCAAGAGCAATAACATCTAAGGGCAACCACATATAAATATACAACAAAAATTCAGGATCTCAAACGTATACTCATCGCTGTTTTCGGGTCATTGAGTTAGCCATTTGCTATGACAAAACCAAATACCTTACCAAAAGCAGATAACCAGGACCAAACCTCCAGTTTGATATTTTCAATTACATCTTCAACTCCTTCATCGTCAAATTGTATACAGTTCCGGTCTCTCCATATTTTCCACACGGTAGATGCCCAATTGCTTTCCAAACATCTATGCTCTTCTTCCCTCTTACCTGATCATGGTGCTGCAAGAAGTGATCTAGTGGAGAGAGTTCAGATACATATTGAGTCCCCATCCATTCATATATATGTTTCCAAGTTTCCTTGGCACGTTGGCATTCAAAAAACAAGTGGCAGATTGTTTCCACCTCAATTGCACATCTGATGCAAAGTTTGTGAGATTCTGGCACTGACACTCCCCTTTTGCAAATGTTATCTATGGTAGGGACTCTTTCCTACAGCAGCTTCCATACAAAGATCTGAATTCTTTTAGGGATGAAGGCACCATGCTCGCTGAAAGTTTTTATTCATCAACGCCTCATCAACCGGCATATTGTCGTCGAGCAGTCTATAACTCGATGAAGTAGTGAACTGACCTGAACCTGTCCCTATCCAGGTCCATTTATCAGGGTCAGCAGAGAGTGGAGAAGCATTCTGAACTATCTGTATGAGGGAATTCAGCTGCTCCTGCTCCCAATCCCGCAAATTCCTCCGAAAGAGCAGTGAAGTCTATGTATTTGCATCTACTGGTATCACTGCACGGAGGAGTTGATCCTTCTCCAACGCTAGACTATATAGGTCAGCAAACTTAGTGGCAAAGGCTCCCTCTCCTGACCAATTCGTACGCCAAAACAAGGATTTATCACCCATTCCCACCTTTATCTGAATATTATTGTGGAACCAGTCCGAAGAAGTTGCTTCATACCATATGTCTGTCCACAATTTAGACAAATTATCAGGCATTGTTATAAGGGTCAGTTCTGCATGCCTGTCAGCTGGTATCAGATACACCCACAAACTGTCCAGTTCTGTTTTCATCCTCCATATCCACTTAGTCAACAACACTGAGTTCATTCGACTGATATCACGAACTCCCAGGCCCCCTAGGTTCATATTCATGCAAATGTTCTTCCATTTAACCCACTGGATAGGCCTGGCTGAAGATTTAGAGCTACTCCATAGGAAGTTGCTGAGAATCTGTTGAATATTCTTTGAGACAGATTTGTGGATCTTGAATAGGGACAGATAGTATATCAGCTTGCTCAACAATGAAGATTTGATCAATGTTAATCTGCCCGCTACATTCAAGAATCTAGTGTCCCATCGGTTTATCTGAGATTTTAGCTCCTGCAACAAACCATCCCACATTTTCTGACGGCCTAGATTGTCACCGATAGGTAATCCTAGATAAATGAAAGGGAGTGAACCCGTAGTACAGTGTAGTGTTCCAGCATAATTTTCCAACGTGTCCTGCTCGATGTTTAGACCATAAAGAAGACTTTTCACAAAGTTTACCTTCAGACCAGATATGAGTTCAAAGGACTGCAATATGCTTTTGATCATATGAACATTAGAGGCCTTTCCTTCAACCAGAATCAGGGTGTCGCCAGTGTATTAAAGATGTGAGACTTCAATTTGATTCTGTTTTTCACCTGTCAGTAGTCCCAGAGAAGTTGCCTTCTTAATCATCATACCTAGACCTTCCGCAGCCACCAAAAATAATAATGAGGACAATGGGCAGCCCTGTCGCACTCCCCTTCTTAACTTAAAGTCACCAGAACTGCTTTCATTTACAAGAACTGCAGCGCTGGCAGCAGCGACACAAGCTTGGATCCACTTTATCCACTTCTCATCAAAACCAAATTTCCACAACATAAACAGAAGAAAGCCCCCATTCAAGGTGTCAAAAGCCTTTGTGAAGTCAACTTTGAATAACAAGAGTGGCTTCTTAACTCTCTTGTATGAATGAAGGATTTCATTTGCAACTAATACCCCATCTAGTACCTGCCGACCTTTCAAAAAACCTAACTGTTCTCTACTTATAATTCAACACAGTACCTTGCAAAGTCTGATAGATAGTAGCTTTGCTAGGATCTTGTAACCACTGCTTACCAAAGAGATGGGACGATACTGTGACAGGGACTGAGGATTTGAAACCTTAGGAGCCAAAGTGATCCATGTGCTTCAATAGCTTTTGTTAGTCTAGCAGAAACGTGGAACTCTTGAATGAAGGCTATGAAGTCGTTTTTCACTATGTGCCAATAATTTTGCAGAAAGAAGAAGGTATAGCCATCCAGACCAGGACTTTTCATTGGTGCACAACTCTTTAGTGCCTCAGTTATCTCTTGCTCAGAGAATGATTCTGTTAAGGATAGATTCTCCTCATCAGTAACTTTAGTTGCTGCGTCAATGTCTAATGTTGGTCTGCACCAACTCTCTTCTGTATACTGCCTCAGAAAGTGATTGCGAATCTCATTTTTCACTTCCTGGACCTCATCCAACCATATATTATCAACTTGTAGACCACAGATAGCATTATGTCTTCTGTTTCCCTTAACTCTGGCATTAAAGTATTTTGTATTGCCATCGCTTTCTTTGATCCATCTTGATCTAGATTTCTGGTATAGTATCTGGTCCTTGCGCCTGAGGGAGGTGCTCAGTCTTTCCCAAAGCTGGGTTCTGAGCAGATTTTTTGCTTCAGACAAAGGTCTCGCTTCAGCCTCAACATCTAGCAATTCAGATTGTCTTAATATACAATCAATCTCATTGTCCACTTGCCTGAAGACTTCCTTATTCCGGGTTTTCAATTTGGTTTTAAGGATTTTTAGCTTATGATGCAAGATATAAGCTTTAGTGCCAGTAACACTGATGGCTTCCCATTCATTCTGCACCAACTCTTCAAAGCCAGGAGCTCCACTCCAACAGTTCAGGGTGTTGAAAATTTTGGGACCCCATTCTTCTTCTTTATGTTTTAAGAGAATAGGTCGATGATCAGATAAGCCTTTTGGCAACACAAGCTGGGAAGGAGCCTGCCATTTATCTATCCAACTTTCTGATAACAAAAAACGATCAAGCCTGCTAGAACTTGAGCCACTGCCACTTATACATGTATATTTATGCTGTTGCAAAGGAAGATCAACTAACCTCGAGGAGTGGATGAACGAATTGAAGTCATCCATTTCACGAATTGCAGGGGAAGTTCTGCTTCTTCTTTCATCAATGTATCTCACTGCATTGAAATACCCAACTATACACACACATTGTTCAGCAGTCAGTCTATCCCAAAGCTGGCATTTAAGAGCCACTAAAGAAGGAGCGTATACATTTATGATTTTGAGTTGGATTGCCTCCGAGCCCCACACCCCATTTAAGGCTATGTATCCATCCTCGGAGGTAACATTTGACAATGTAAATTTGCCTGTTTTCCAGACACATAAGAGGCCACCTGACATTCTTTTTTTGCTACATGTTGTTGGAAACTTTGGCTTAATCGAAATATGGAAATATTTCAGAGCAAATAGGAACTTGTTACAGGTTTAGCAGTAGCTATTCAAGCTTCCTACATGGAATCAAGGAGTGTTTTTCAGTACACTAATTCTTTCTTGAAGCTAAAAATGAGGAATCATGATGTACCGGGGGAGAACACAGCGATACCATGAGACTTCCAACTCTTTGTGGAAGCAGCTGTGTGCCTGGTCACTCAAATAGCTGCTTGCGGTGGCACAATCTACAACCGTCAGCACAATCTCGAAAAATTGGTCGTTGCTCTGTTCTCTCTGCTGAACTTTGGGCTATTCAGCACAGTTTATCATTCATTAAAGGCCGTGAGATTCGATTGTTTGTGTTCTATCTGATTGTAAAGATGCAGTTGATCTAATCCTGGGCAATTCAACGAACCTGCTGAACAACGAGTTGGTACGAAGAATTAGGGAGGCCATAAATGATTGCAATATCAGAGATGTAGTCTTTGTTAGCAGGGAGAAAAATAAATTAGCAGACTGCCTGGCGAAGCAGGGGTTGTCAAATACCTCTCTGAAGCTTCTTCTTCATCCACCTGAATCTTTGATCTAACTACCTGAATCAGTTGTGACAATGTTTGATAGCACTGCTACGGATGATGGTGGTAATCAAGCTTACCTTGTTCTCCGCATGGAGTTAATGTTTTCCCTCAAGGCCAGCCGGTGAGGCAATCTGTAGGTTCTGTAAGAATGGAGACAAACAATTCATCACTTTCTCCTCATCATTCATATCGATTCTGTTACGATCCACCCTGATTAAGTGCCTTTTGTAATTCAGTTGGCTTCGTGCTTCTATTATAGTAAAAAAATATATAAAAATTTATACATAATAAATTCATAAATACAACTATTTATCTGCCATAATTTTTTTAAATAATTTTTAAGTAGTACTTTATTATTATTTTAAACATTGCTAGACATATGATTTTTGGTTTTTTATGTCTAAATATTTCATTTATAATTGCAATTCAAGTAGTAAACTATACCAATAAACCCACATTATACAGTTCCTAAAAATGCCACAAAGTGATCGTCACTCACCTCTCTATGGTTTTAAATAGTAATTTTGTCCAACATATATTGCTATGTTAAAAATGTGAATATATAATATATTGCAGGCGTTCAGGAAGTTTCTAATCACTCCTGTGATGTTCTGCACGCCATATTGGTTGGCCATATAACCATATTCGTCTGTTGTTAGACCTTAACAATATGGACTGGGGGGCGGTGGTCTACACGCCACGAATAAACAACCACAAAGCGGACTGTATGGCGAAAGCGGTCCTATCAAACATGTCCGCTGACTGCTAGTTTGATCCTATAATCTACTGTTCCTGACTCCTTGGAGAATATCATTGTATGCCCTAGCAAGCTACCACATGATGGATTGTTGGCTTCTCGGGTGCTGCCTCCGGGCTCTAATCAAGCAGTAGGAGACGGCATAAGTCCCAGCTCATTGCACCCGAGGATGATGAGTATGATTGCTCTATCCCACACACAGGGGATGCAGATGGGACAAGAGGATCGGATTCTGTTGTGTTGCATCAATCCTCTACGGCATTTGGTCTATTTCACGACGGTCAAGCTAGGGCTCGCTCCACATTCTACTTTGAGCGACCTTGAAGGACCATGTTCGACCTCTTGTTTTTCTCATTTTTTCCTGCACAGCTATGCCCTCTAGTGTATGAAAAAAATGTGAATATTAAATAAGAAATATAATTTTCAGATGAATCGGTGTTAACAATCATAGTAACACCTTAAGATTACAATTAATGAATGGAAACATTGGATTATGAACTTTAACTTTTTCCAAGAATGGAAACATGCTTGGAGATTCAAATTTCTTAAACTACTAACAACTCAATTATTGAACATATATCCTTTCCTTGACAGCAAAGCCCGTAGAAGGTGGAGATAAAAGACAATCGAATCGAACCTATATCCGGACCATTAACGGTCAGTAATGACTAACCGTAACCTGAACCCTATATTCCTAGTACAATCCATTTATATACAAAAGAGCATGTTAAACTGACACAAGAAACAACAACAAAAAAATCTGATATATCAAGTCAAACCAGAGATTTCATCACCTTTCAGGAGAAAACAAGGGAAAAGGAGGAGGAGGAGCTCTCTCTATCATCATCATCAATCATTCAGTCTCTCGGCTAATGTTGTTCATCTCCATGCGGATGAAGTTGACATGGCTTTATTCTTCCAACCGAGATACACGGCACCATTGCCCTCTCCCACTCTGAAGTTGGCGTTGTGTTCTTTCAGCATGTCCCTGATAGCAATGCTGATCGAGGGGCTCAATTGGAGCTGACAGAATCCGGCCATCGACAGCCTCGATCTCCACTTGCCAAAAGGTTCGTGCCTTTCGACACGGTCAGGCCCCTCACATGCGATGATGTTGACAACATCTTTTGCGACGCAGTGCTCCTCTGCGCTGATCCGTTGTCTGTCGTTCCTCGGCCGTGCTGAATCAATGGACTCGAACATTGCTGTGTAGTACTCGAGAGTTTCGCGGAAACGTTGGAGGAATGTTGATGTGTTAGTGTTGATTTCTTGTTCCACGAGGGTCACAACCTTTGGCGACAAGCTCTTGACCAGTCTGAGGAGGCGGTCTCTGTGATTGTCGGTGCTCACACTCTCGTCGGGTATGTGGTGAAGAATATATGGGAAATTCACGGCAATGGATTCTCCATCTCTAACACAAAGATTCTCCAGTTGGACAGCGGTTCCTGAGATAGCTGCTCCATGAAACTCGAATGGTACTCCACACGACTCAGCCATCGCTGCAAGCTTCTGCCCAACTAATTCAAGTCCGCCGCCTCTGGCATAAGCTGATTCAGTATCATCAATACCTGTGATGCGAACATACGGAGCCCCACCCGGTCGACCCGAAACAGACTGTATGAAGGATATCCACTGACTTCCCTGGGCAATCTGGAAATCAATAATATGGATCCTGTTCTCATATGCCATGGCTTCCTCAATAATGAGATTAGATGTCATATAGGCAAACTTGTAGTACGGGCAGATTTGATACAGCACGCCCATGTAAGACATCAACTCGGAACCCGTTGGATATATCGGCTCCTTACACTTCAGCTTTTTGTAGATTACGCTTCCTGATTGCAACAATCTCGCCTTGATCCCTTCCAACATATAAGCCCCTAATCTTTGCAAGGGCTCACCACATACTGAAACCTGCTTCTCTAATATCTCAAGCAAGGCTTCTGCAGCAGACAACGCAACTTGTCTATCTGGCAGAGAGATTGTATGAGATTCTGCAACTGTTTCAGCACAAGCAACTAACAATTTCTTCAGGTCCATTTGCGGGGCCATTTCCAGGATCCTGTTGTACCTTGTGAAGGAAGTAGGTTGCATAACCCTACCATCAAAGGAGCAACTATCATCAGTATCTGATTCAGCAGGACCAAGCAGTTCATTCCTCAAAACCCACAAAGCGTGCATCAGCTTGTTCTCATCTTCAGTCTCAGAAACCCCACTCACGGGTGAACCATATGTGGTGTTATCAGACGAGTGGAAGCGATCAGATGCATACGAATAATGAGAACTCTGGGGAGAAAAGTGACTCCTAGTGGAAGAGACACTTCCAGCAGAAGGTGAACTATAGGGAGGAAAATCCGTTGCGGGATTTGATTCAAAAGTGAAAAACTGTTCGGGATCTTTAACAGAAACTTCAGGCCCACCTTGGCTTCGGCTCACAGTTGGGCCATTGTTCAAAACTTGCATGTCTGAAAAGCTGTATTGGTGAACTTGCGGAGGCACGGTCTGATTGTAGAAACTGTTGAAGCTGGAAGATATTTGAGATTCCCCGGATGCACCCATCTCAAGGAAAGCAGCAATCAACTTCAAACAGACGACATGAAACTAAGCTAAAACCCCTTAGGTTAAACAGGAGCTGCTCTAACATGACGATTCACATGAAGAAACTCTTTTAATATATGAAGATGAGCAACACTAAAATCTATCAAGTGTATCACACACAGACTTCCAGCCTCAAGACAATCTGCCAATACAAAGAATAAAGAGGTTGAAGAGCATCAGAAATCCTAAGATCATTTTTTTTGTCAGTAAAATCCACGATGCAATCAAGAATATCAGGCTGAGAAGTAAAGATCTTTGAGAAAGGGAAAAACAATAACATCATAATTTCAAAAATGAAATACAGGCCACAGGGGTACACACAAATCATATTTTAAAAATCAATTATGGACAAAAAAGAACACGATTACAAATGAAACTCCCCTCAGCAACTTTACAGCTTGAGTCATTGCTTTCCTGTTTTCCTCATAATCCCATAAATAATATACCGAAACAAAATGAAGAAAGTCAGACCCTGAACATTCAAGAATACGCAAAACCGCGTTCTTGACGTACAAACAAAAAAAAGTCAAACTTATCCTTGAGCTATAGAATTAGAGAAAGCCCTCTGACCTAAACTAATGGGAAAATGAACGACGTCTGCTTTGACCTGAAAATCTAGCATCTCCAGAAAGATCTACTTAATAAAAAAACAAAACCAGGTGCATCAAATCCAACTTCAAGAAATAAACAGATTTAACATAAAGAAACACAAAGCAATATATGAAATAGACGGTGCCCAAAAAAATAACCTCACTTACCAAAAAAAAAAATTAGAAGGTGCCCTACTCAAGAAACATTATATTCGCTCGTTTTCGGCGCATACCTGTTGAATAATTCAGTTTATGCTTCAATTCAATGGATCCGAACGATCGGGAGTCGCAGAGAGAGAAATAGAAGTATCTGGATTTTGAGCATTTGATGCCTTTTATATAGTGGGCGGCTACTTGTTTGTTTAATTGCCCATTGATTGATAATATATTAGGCAAATTTTTACTTAAACCACAGGAATTCGCGTATTTTTTGAATTTGTCACAGCCCGGTCTTAACAACACCGGGCGTATAGCCCGGGCT
>JAOYMZ010074880.1:0-11894 GCA_025802335.1 Pinguicula primuliflora | reverse complement strand
GTAATTTAATAAATATTTATCAAAAAGTATTCTTCATTTTATCAAGTATATATTATTTAATTAATATTTAACCAAAAAGCATAATAAAATAAATTATAAAATAATAATAATAAAATTGTAGGGGTGGAAATTTCCTTCTATGGTTGTGGAATATGAAGGATAGATAGAAGAGAGAAAATATGGAGAATAAATATGAGAGAGAAAAGTGGATTGATGTGATAGGTGTAGGTAAGAAGGGAGGAAACTTCCTCCATGGTTGCGGACAGCCTAATAGGGTTGTTTTACATGCATTGCTCACATGGGAAGGAAGGTATAAACTTAGTATTTACATGCATCGCAGATCCAATATTTGCCAATTGGAGCATTTCTAGATGGGGTACAAATTATCAATGCCATGAGTTCAATATAGATACACAAACAGCTATTTTCAATTTTGGCCACTCGTAAATTGATCACACTAATAAAAAACATATATACAAGAGAAAACACTAATTTCATAAAAAATCATTTTTAATTTCATAATTTGAATTAAACACCTTCATTAGAGACGTATAAAATTCCAACGACTATGTATAAGCTTCACAATAACGACAGTTCATTTATGTATGCAATGAACCCATCCCATATTATTACACGAGAAGAATATCTGAACTTCTCACGAGTTCGAGATCATTCAATAACATCCATTACAAGACTATAACTCAATTGTAAAAATTCTCCACAGTTATAACTACCAGTTTGGAGTAGATCATTCTTACTACTCTCCCTCCAGGAAAAAGAATAACATCACCAAATTTATGAACTACTTGTAGATGAATGAATCATCAGTTGAAAGGTTTACCCGTGTAGCAAATTGGCCAACTTTATTCTTGTTTTGCAGACTACGACGTAGAATGGAGGCCTGTGAGGAAAGAAAGAGGCCCGACTATTAAATGAAGTAAACAGGAGACGAAAGTTGAATGAAAAATGATATTTGTACAGCAGTTGCTGAACACAAATGCAACATATAAATTTTATTATGTATGTTTATTCATTTTTCGCAAATTGAAAATAAAACTTCTGGTACCTTCGGCTTATCCATAGAACTTCCAAAATAACCAACTCCGAAGGATGAAGAAGTATAAGTAGCAGCAAATTCAATAGCTTTCAGCTTCATGGAAGACGATGGATCCTGAAGAATAAGAAAATGCATTTGAGTGTAAACAAACAAATTTCACAGAAATGCTGGTATTATGGTGTGTAAACTTACTTCCGATGAAGCCTCAACTTGAACAAGTAAAACTCCGGCACTCTTTTCGATGTCATTCCGGTCAACTCCTTGGAGAGAATGCAAAACATTCGTGCAAGCAGAAACTGGACCAGCATGGGACCTGGAACAGAGACGAGAAAATACTAAGTTCTATTTTGCAAACAGCATTGCAAGATGATAAACAGAGGCCAAAGTATAATCAAATTGAGGAGATACACTGCGGATGATACGCAGCATTCTCTCGCTACAAATCCTTTCATTAGGTACTCCCCCGCACCACTGACACAGCAGCCTACAATACAAGGAGCTCCAAAATGGTCTTTCATGGATGCCCAGCAACCAGCACCATACATTGCCGCTAATCCTACACGACCACCGACCTGTGATAATGGTGTGGAAAGAACTGAAGCAGGATTGAGGTTCTGTAAGAAAATTATATGATTAAGATTTTTCAGAAGAACAACCTTGAGAGCAATACCACCACTGGATGCTCCAGTTGCTATATTACCCTCAGAATCTACACAAATGATTCCAACTGTGTCCGCTACGGAATTCTCTTCAATCATTTTGGCAGGTGATGGTTGCCTTTCTTCCAGCTTTAACTTTGGGTGATCACGTGATTGAGCCTCTAGCAGTGTTATATCAGTATTATTAATATATCAGTATAAAAGCGGCAGTGTAGAAATAAGAATGTTTTCAGGAACCAAGTTAAGGTGGCAAGTGGCAACCAGCTAAAGCAACATCCATATATAACTACTCTAAGGATAAGTAAATCTAAAATGCTCAAATAAAAACCGGATCAACGATTGAAGGCACAATTTTACACATTATAAAAGAAATTGCATAATCAGGGCAAACGAACATTTTTATAGCACACTATTCGGGAATTTGGATATATATAAAGGCTGGTAGAAATAATTTTTGAGCCTACGAGGGTAACCGCCTGTAGTTGCAGCAGCCATATATTTGGCATCATCAAGCATGGACTTGTATCTTTTCCATTGATGTCTTGCCCTTTCAGTCACCAGCCACTGTGAGCAATAAAAAAATATATGAAAACCATAAGTATAAGAACTGTGAAGTAAAAGATTCTTCGGGACAATTACTGGTTATTAGGATTTTCAAAGAAAGAACCAAGAAATACCTACCTCATAAGATTCTTCAACAGCACCATCAATACCCTTGGACTTTGCCCATGCACGGGCCCCTTCACCAGCCAGAAACCTAAACGATATGTGAACAGTTCCTAAGGCAACTCATGTGGCATAAAATAAAACTAACTATAGTCGGTAAGCATGGAAATAATGCTTTTGATGTTTTTAACGCGAAGATAAAGCTACAGCATACAGAGCAACATTTTCATCACTGAAACAAATTGAATTTAAAGAGGAAGCAGTACAGGAACATCATACATGGGGCATATTCGTCCCAAGAGAGGTGTAGCTGATATCTGTTCTTTGGCCAGTAACACAGCAATCTGTATCGGGTTTCTAACACCTGGTAGGAATAAGCTTCACAAGAATGACGAGAATCAACACAAAGCAATGAATTTTAAATGCATCTAAAAATTTCCATTGAGTACCTCGCACTGCCCCGACAGCACCAAAAGCTCCGCATTTTCCATCCATTACACTGGCATCACATTCTACATAACCATCCTCAGTCAAGTGTGAGCCTCGCCCCGCATTTGTACGAGGATCATCCTGAAGATATATTTTCACGAGATACAGATAACACTAAAAAAAAAAAAAAAAAACAAAACAAAACAGATAACGCTATATAGAAGGATTTGAAGCTAAAATACCATTATATTCATGTATGAAATATACCTCCAGCACTTGAATTGCAGCTCCAACCGCATCTATACATCCTCCAGGGCCCTAGATTAAATCAAATTAGGAACCAGCCCAACGGTACGAGTATCAGCGACTTGGCGTAACCATCCAACTCAATAATTTCAGCTCAGATCTAGATTATACAACTAACTAGCACTAACGGAAGCTCGAGTTTCCATGTTGTTATGAGCGGAAATCATAATCAGTTTTGACGAATAAACCTGAGACAATTTTAACAGGAATTGGGACAACGATTTGATAGCTGGCCGTATGTGTATCGGAGCAATGGTACCTTTCGAAGAACAGAAGCAGCAGCGAAGCAGGCGAGGTTCATAGCGCTGCGGAGAGCTTTCTCGCTTGACGGCGCGTGGAATCCCGCGCCGACGTGCACGGCAACGAAGAATCTACTCTTCGTACCGTCTCCTTCACTAGCCATCACCTATCCACGGGAAACTCAATGCTATTGTGAAGCCACCGTGTTCGGATATTTTTTTTTTTACCACTTGTAGGGCATTTTTGGATTTGTTATCGCCTGGAGTTGTCACGTTCGAAAATAGTGCCCCGACATGCCAAACACCGGAATTTGATTTCATTCTTGCCAATACAGGGAATTTAAACTCCCGGTGTTGGCAAGACTGAGACAAATTAGCATGACTAATCAACGTCATTAACACTTTTCGGTCTTCTAAAGTCCGGGATCTGATCATTCCCGGACATGGCAAGGCCGGGTTTTTGCGACGGGAAATTTGGACGCGAATACAATTATCCCGGACATGCCAAATTCGGGACATACAAGATCTAGGTCATGGCAAATTCGGGATTTTTGGTATCTCGGATTTGGCAAGTACGGGAAATAATTTATAAATTCACCCCACATTCTTCAATTCCTACCACCATCAACCCAATAAATATTCGACGATGAGTAACTACTACGATTCTGGATTCTACGCTGGTAGTGGTTCGTCGGGACAATGGAATTCTAATTTGATCAACAGCAAATGAGTATAGATGGAGGATAGGAACCACTATGTAGTACTCAATCCAGCATTCCGTCGCCTGAAGCCATCAATATTTTTACAGATCTGCAAGCAGATTCAGCGGGGCCTATAGGAGGTGTGATTCTTGATTCTGAACCTGATAGTGAGGATAAATGCGAGGATATGCGCCCGATCTGTACGGTTCGCCCAAGATCACGGGTTGATGCGCCCGATCCGTACGGTTCCATTCCTTGCGTGGATAATTTTTTCAATTAACCATCCGTTTTCAAAATTGATCGCACCATTGGAAAGTTTATACATTGAATTGCATATGTTCAAGTTTTGGTGATATTCCGACGACGTTATCACCATTTAACGAAGGGTTATAAATCTCCTTGGGTTAAGTAGTCCTAAATAGGGTTTTAGAAATTTTTGACGACGAAGTCGTCGGAAATCGGACCATAGCATGAGTGTTTTCATCTACAATGTATAAGATTTCCAATGGTGCGACCAATTTCGAAAATGAATGGCTAATTGAAACAATTGTACACGAATTGGGAAAACTGGCCATAGGATCTGAACTCTCTCTATATATATATGTTGGACATCCCAACTAATTGAGTTTGATATATTTAATATACATCCCACAAATTTATATTTAATACATTTGTGGCCCCATAATTACATACATATACTTGAAGTTTCATAAACTTCATTTTGACCTCTATACTTTACCTTAGTACAAAGTAATACTTCAAGTGAATGATGTTAATGTGTGTGACCCTATAGGATCTCAATAATTTGGCAATGAAATTCGAATTCACATAATCGAATTATATATAATGATTTATACACATATAAATTATTAATTTCTAATTCAAGTTCATAGATCATAAGTGACCTCTAGCAAAATATTATGGCCCCCAAGCATTGAGAATAGTCATGGAAGGTGACTATCCCTTCAAGAATTAGTTCTCATGTAATTTATATCCTTTCACTTTTAATATATCTCTAATCTCGTATATTGAGGTTATTTGTCACCCTCATCTATACACGTAAGATTTCTTGTATCGGAAGTCATGATCGTTAAGTTCTAAGTAGAAATTCTTTTCTCAATAAGACTTGTGCTTAGCAAAGGCTTATATGACTTCTTAGAAGTGGCCATAAGAATATCTTCTCCTAACAATTTAAGAGCAATGAATTCTTTATTGACCACTCATAATCTTTCCGTACATCAAACCATTCCCATGACTACCCATTGTTACCAATTTACGGAGTAACTCCGAATAGAATCAAAGAATGACATTCATACTCAAGATCTTTGTATGGAGATCTCAAGTCTAAGGATCACTTACACCCATTATTCTTAAGAGTATCGACCATTGACAAAATGGTGATCTCTATACGGGTCAATCCGATGTACTTGTCTACTACAAGTATCCATGTTCTTAGTTTAAGTGTCACTACACTATAGTTGATGAGAACAACTACTTCGTTCAAAAGGAATTTGCTTAGAACATGATAACCTATCAATATTAATGATGCCTAATCTCACTAATATTATGGTTAGGGATATTTAGTATTAATAATTTTAATTAGAGTGATCTCATATATGTGTTTCACCAAAACATAAAAGATAGTGAAATTTCGCATTTTTGCAAGAAGGTGCTTTCCTAATTAAGGTGAGAATGCACATGAGGTTAGTCTTCGGTAGTAATTTTCAATACTTTCTACTTATGAGACTACAAATTTCACTCACAAATGGGTTGGTGGGAGTGGTCCTTTAGAATAGGAAATTTGATCAGGAACTCCCGTATACTGCAAATGTGTGCTTGCCAAATTAAGGTATAAATGCAAATGAGGTCGATCCTCATCAACAGTCTCTAATGCCTTCAAGTGATTAGATTGCAAATTCCACCAATCAATGGGTTAGTGGGAGTGGTAATTCGAATAGACAAGTTAATCAACAACTTCTGTACCTAATATAGACGTAGCTACGAATTTCACCACCTTTCGGATTAATGGGAGTGAGTCTTTGACAATGGTAGCTGAAATTCTTGTCATTTGATAGAAGAATTTCTTGATAATACTTTCAAATTGAGGAAGAAGTGTTCTTCTGCATATATTTCGAAGTATAAAAGTCAATCTTTTATCACGAGGACATGAACTTGCCCGATAGTGAAAGTGACTAAGTATCATAAAAGGATGAAATAAAATCAATGAAAACAAATAAAGTTTGAAAACTATTCGAAAGTTCATAGCCCAACTCATGGCGAAAGACTTTTCCCAATTTGGAGGTATTGTCTACGAAGAGATTTTTCTTATGTGGTAAGAATGGTCTCTATTCGCCTACTTCTGGTATTGGTTGCCCATTTAGATATCAAATTATACTAAATGGACGTAAAGACAATCTTTCTCATTGAAGTTATTGAGGAAGAAATCTTACATGGATCAACCTGCCTGGTTTGTCTCAACAGGGAAGGAAGACAAGTGTGTCATCTTAAAATATTCATATATGATTTAAAACAGTCTTCCAGATTATGGTATCTCTAATTTCATGAAGACATTACGTTGTATGCTTTCATCAATATTGATTAGGATCATTGTGTGTATGTTTTAAGGACAAAGGAATAAATCTTGTTTCATTTTTTATATGTCAGTGACATACTATTGTCCAAAAACAACATGGAAAAGATAACTCCATTGAACAATGGTTGTCCTCTGTATTCGAGATGAAGGATATTTGTGAATCTAGGTATGTCCTATGAATTGAAATTTGCAGAAATCATTCTAAGAGATTGTTGGGTGTGTCTCAACAAATAAAATCTTAGAGCAATTCAGGATGCATAACTCGGAATTTGTTGATACTTCTGTTGATAAGAGTTTGGCACTAAGCCCTGAGCAATGCCCCAAAATAGATAAAGAGAAAGAGGAGATCAACACAGTTCCTTATGCAAGTGCTATAGGAAGTTTAATGTATGTCATGTTATGTACACGACTAGACATTTATTTTGTGGTTGGACTGGTAAATCATTACCAAAGCAAAACATGATATGCTCATTAGCAAGAAGTTAAGTGAATCTTTTGTTACCTATGTTGTACGACTGATCTAATTGTGTTATCTAGGGGAATATATGCACTCAAAAGGATACATGGATGTCGATTGGGGAGGTGGCTTGGTAAGTCCAAGTTCACCTTTAGATATAACATCATCCTCGGTGAGGGAGTCATATCATGTGCAGTCATAAGTAAGACTGCATTGCTATGTCAACTATAGAAATAGAATATGGTTGCTATTGCAATAAATACTATAGCGATTTTGTTCGCTAAAGATCCAAAGTTCCATTGGAGGACGAAACACATCGAGAAAAGATATTGCTTTGTTTTGGACAACAAAGGCATATCTCTTGATATTGAAGGGCAGGTTAGTCTTTTTACCTATTTTATATATGTACTACTCTATTGTGGAATGAAGACTAAGAAACACTTTTGGCCCCCAATTCAATTTCTTCAGGTATCTCAGAATGTGGTACACAGCATCCATGTGATCATTTCTATGATCATACATCTAGAATCATACAAAAGGGTCTCAGAATTTCTTCATAGTGGACGAATTTGTACGCGACTAATCGAACCCAAATCCATCTAGAATCACGATTTTTTTATATGTAAGGTGTGAATTTTATTGCTACAAAATCAATTTTGCCCATATTGAGCAAAATCAGGCCCAATTACAATCAATACATTGGATACAATCAAAGCAATCTCCTCATCGTTCCTTCTTCTGCCAAACACACTAGCTATTTTGTCACTCCCGCGAGATTTCTGCTTTCGCCGTTCACCCACAATACTTCATTAGAGCATGCAGAACTCCGGGTTTCTACTCCATTTGTCGAAACTTATGGCAGGTAATAGCAGATTATTCACTTTTAAGTTCCACCAAGTTAGCAATTTGATTTGTTTAGTCACGATCTCCACAGATTGATCCTTATTTTCGAAAACCTTCAAATTCCTCATCTTCCATATGTGACAGGTAATTTGTTGCCATATCCCATTCCATATATTTGTTTTCCATAGTGGAGCTGTGATGCCCATGTATTGCTTGAGATGGAGGTGCGTTTCCATTGGCCATGGTCCTATAATATTGAGCCAGAAACCTATCTCATTCCATATATGTTGTGTTTTGGAGCAGGTTAGGAAAAGATGTTATACCATCTTTGGGCAGTGCTCGCATAACGAGCACATAACAGAGTTCATTTTGTTTGATAAGTTAATAGAGTTCAATTAGACTCCCCTTCTTTGCAGATTTTCGAGTGTAGGTAGGCGACTTTGTAACAATTTCCATATGAAGTTTTGAATTTTGGGTGGAAGATTTCTGTTCCATGTTATTGCTGCCTCTTCACAAGCTTCGTTGTTAGACCGTGTAATTTGCATTTGTTTGCTGTAAAAATCGAAAGTTTGATAGATCTTTCTTGCAGGGTCCGTCCATGCCCAACGATATGGAACTTGTCTTTGTTCCGGTGCAATCTGAAGATCTAGAATTGCGAATTGATTTTGAATAAGTTGTGAATAAGAAATCTTACCAAAATAGATTTTAGGTTATTATAACAAATGTCTTTATTTTTAGTTCTTTTATGGGCATCCAAGTAATGAAGAACAAGAATTGATAAACTATTTTTTATACATTAATGCTAAACTTTAATCACAGTATTTAATTTTATCATTTTATAAATGAGGCGACTATATGGTTATATTCCTTTACACAGTTTTTTACACACATTGTAATTCCGACTCTATAGCATTGTCCATTTCTGGAATTGACTATATCGATGGAGAATATATACATTTATGAAACTAAAAGACTCATGTTTTGACAAGATTCCGGCGACGTAGTCGCCGTAATTTTCTAAACCCTAATTAATGACTATTTAACACAATGAGAAAAAGTGTAATGAAATTACGGGAAATGTAGTCGTCGGAATTCCACCGAAACAGAAGGCTTTGGGTCCCCTACGTATATGCTCTACATCGATATAGTCAATTCCCAAAACAGACAATGTGCAGAAAAAATTGTGTAAAAGAATAAGCCCATATAATCCACACCATTATAATATGATATAGCTTTTACGATTAAGTTCAATTTGCAGATAACCATTTCTTGACAACTATGTTCTTTGACTGCATTTTTTATGGTATCAATTTGCAATGTCTATTCATATGTCAACCGTAATGTCTAATCATATGTTTCCGTGGAAGGCACTGGGAGAACTTTGTAGATAGAAACCTCAGTGTTGTGCTGAATGATACAAGAATCCATCTCCGAATTGTCAAACTTCATTTCGCGATGAGAGTAAGATTGGATAAAATAAAATACCCAACCAACCTAAACTGTAATACAATGTTCAAAAATTGATCTGTTGTAAAGAACAAATAATCCAGTGTTTGGTACTCTGAACAACATTACAGGTTGGAACAAATCCATAAAGCTGTAATGCTAACCAGAGATATAATCTACATCTGCAGGTCTGAGCAAGAACACCGAATAACTCAACCATGGACCGCTAAAGGTTGATGAAAGTCGTCTGTATGCGAGCTTGCATCTTCCCTCTTCGGAGATTCTTGAGCATCTCCCACAGAATTTGCTCCATCATCCTTTAATGAATCTTGCTTTGGAGTCCAGCCATATAACTTTCTCCTTGCTTCCCTACGAGCAGATTTCTGTTCTAATTTGACCTGTTTAAATTGCTCTTCCAAGTTGGCCTCATCCTCAGGAGAGAAGAAAACAACCTCCATCTGCCCAAGCTCCTCATACATCTTCATAATCTTAGTTTTCCACTGAAGGCCCATTTCAGTATCCATCTTCTGGTAAGGAGTCTTCAGCAGGTACTCATCAATACCACCTGCTTTGTCTATGCAACGCAGTGCATGAGTAGTTACTTTCACACGAATATGACGATCCAAAATGTAGCTGAAGAGACGCTTGCCCTGAACATTAGGTTTCCAAGTTCTCCTTGTTCTGTATAGCATCAGATCAAACCGCATTATTCAGAACGAATTAGACAAGATGCAAGAAAATGTTCTTATGGAGATTGGAGTATAATGATCCGAGGTCTCACACAAAGCCATATAATTAAGTTTCGACATAGACATGGTTAAATGAATCCACTCGTTAAGCTTCTCACATCTGTACAAATTCTAAACCCTAATCAAATAAAAATGACCCATCTAATATTACTGCAAAACCATAAACACCTTATCACAGAAAGCAAAGAAACCAGATACTAGCCAATTCAAGACCAAAATAAAAAAATGCAGACATAAACTTTATCTACATACTTGTTGCCACCGTCGTCACTGACTTGATTCCCGAATTGGATATGTCTGCCAGCAAACAACCCGCGATGTGCACGGCCCATAACGATTTTCCTATCTGGCACCGATTTCTTTAACTGGTCTTTCACTCCGGGCGCCAGATTCTGTTCCCCGCCCATCTTCTTCACAATTTTCTTCATCATTTCTCGAGACCTAAACGCCATTTCTGAATGCCAAATATACTGACGCTTGAATCAGAATTCTATACCCGCGATGTGTACATTTTATAACAGCATTCTGTATTCTGCCAAAGCCCCATCTACTTCCATTCAAAATTTCAAAGTTCTCAGTATATACTGGTAAGTAATGCAATGGAGACGAATGGTGGTGTATTGCAAGCCTACGAAGAAAATTGATCTTGACACATAAACTCATCCATCATTTCGAAACTGGAAACATTGTCTTGCAACCAAAACATGGAAAAACTACTGAAAGGAGCTCTGGGATCAGATTGACGTGCAAATCAAAAAGGAAATTATTCAGCATAGCATCAGCTTCTGACATATAAACTCATCACTTCCCAGTCTCCGATCCGCCATATTTTTCACAAGTAAAACAGTGAATAAAAAGAGAAAGTTACATGTATGTACATACATGGATGCGTAAATCGTGCTTCACCGATTGACACCGGCGAAGAAAGCAGAATTTTTCGTGCCCTATTCAGAATTTCAATGGACGGAACGACGGAAACTTCACAGATTTCTATATATCATATACGCCGACGGGGGGCAGTTACTCTGCGTCTGCGAACCCTAGAATTTAGGGGTTTTGGTTGGGCTGGGCATAGCAAGGGAAGTCCTTCCTTTAAATTGGGCTTCTTACTATATAACCCCTATAAAAGTCTACTGTTTACTACATGTTCCAAAATCATTGGGTCTAATGGATTTGGACTGGGCCTGAATGCATAATCCATCGGGCCACCGTCGTTTCGAAAAATTTTCTTGTCCCGAATAGTTGTATTCCAATTAATGAGATACAGTCCTGAATTGTAATTTTAGTCGTTGGTGATTTGATACAACAGTTAAGATCAATGTGATGTTTAAAATGTAATTATTAATAAAAAATCTAACTCAATGATAAGATTGATCTTAATTGTTGGGAATCACAGCACTGACTGAGATTACATTTCAGAATTGTATCGTATTAATGGAGATACAAACATTCAGCACTAGAAAATTCCCTACGGATTACTATTCCAAAACAAAAGGGCACTGTAGAGCAAGAGAAGTTTTATCTCATAAATAATTTTTTTATAGCTTATGTCATCATTTAATTACGAGAGTCTATGTACTCAAAAATAGATTACAATCAATTTATGCCCCGAATACAATCAATTTATGCCCCGAATAAGTGTACATCTGACAAGTTAAGAGCTACCCAAAACTTGTTGCTGAAGATTGATCAGCCATCCGAGCAACATGGCAGTTATTGAAAACCTTAGGTTTGAAAATATCAATACAT
>JAOYMZ010074869.1:0-11895 GCA_025802335.1 Pinguicula primuliflora | reverse complement strand
TTTAGCTCTTGGGTTTATAACATTTAAATAGGGTTTTAGTTTTTTCGGCGGCGAAGCCGCCGTAATATGTAGCCATCGGGTTTATAGGGTTTATAACATTTAAATTTGTGGGAAATCGTCGATTTTTTGACCCAACGGGGCTGGGGGTGCTGGGGGGTGCGCTATATAGGGGTGCGCTATATAATGCCTCAGAAAGCCAGGGGAGAAGGCAAGAAAACCGCAACAGACTCCGTAGAGTGAAAATGCTCATAGACTTGAAGATGCTAGCCAAGGAAGAATAGGAACCCAGGTTGAAGAAGGTGCGCTGGTGGAAACATTGACCTATACACAAGACCCTGGGAAAACAGCATGGCTTGAATTTTGTTTAGCGGCACTTCCAGTTGCAATACAAGAGGTGAGTTTGATGGAGAAGACACTGGAAGAAAGATCATACTTAGGTGGGAAGGTAATAAAACTAGAGGGAGGGAAAATATTGCTAAAGCTAAGGAGTTCAGAGGATAAAATCAGGCTCCTAGAAGACGAAGACACCATACAAAAATTAGGTGTTCAAAACCTGCGATCATGGAAGATACTTAATGGCAGATTGGTGAGGCCAGTTTGGATTAGAATCCGTGGCACACCTTTGCATTGTTGGTGTGAAGAGTTCTTCACAGAAGTAGCAACCAAGACCGGACATGTGGTGAAAATTGATGAGAAAACAAGAGACCTAAGAGAAATGCAATTTGGAAGAGCTCTGATCCTGACTATATCTAACAGGAATATCTACACCAAGATCAGGGTAACAACAGGTGACGAAACTTTCACAATACAGATAGAAGAAGAAATAAAAGGTTCTAGAATGGCCAGAAACTGGCATGAGCGGATTATGGATTCAAATGCAAGGCTAGATGAAAACTGGCCAAAACTACCTACTACTCAACCAATTGCTGCCAAACATCAGGATATGGAAGTAGACCCACAATGAGGAAGCTTGGATATAGTGAATGTTGAGCAACCAACACAGGAAGAACATGATGTAAACATGAATACAATCACACCAGAAATACTAGTAGCAGAAGTAAACAATTCGCCAGCAAGAACAAAGGCAGATTAACTGATTTCGTTATCGCCAGAATGCCCGTCGAAGAGAACCAAATCTGGCTGGAATCCAGCTGTCAAAGATGAAGCGCTCCGCTCTGAATCTCAAGAGACGTTGTCGCGTGCAATTAATGTGGGAGAACCCCAAGACCCAGAAACGAAACCTCGACCCAACTCTGAGGCGTTTGTTGAGGAGATCGAACAGCATCACGCAGAGAATTGATGGCGGATGGTGGCTTACCAAATCCCGCACTTGCTCCCGGAATGTTTTAAATTTGGGACTTAGTGCGGAGTATCGTCATTAGCTGTTTAAATTTTGTCCGCTTTTGTTAAGATCGGGCATAAGAATTTCCGGCGATGGCAAAGCCGGGATCAAGATCCCCCGTTTGACATGTTTGAGCTCTATTCTCGTACATGGCAAGTCCGAGCGGTGACAAATTCAAAAACGCGCAACAATCCTGTGGCACAAAAAAAATTATCCATGAATCGAGAAGGAAGAGAAGAAATGAAAAGGAAACGGAGGCGACCCAATTGATGAAGGACACCCAACTAATGAAGGAGGACCAACTTAGTGCAAGGCACGGAAATATGGGCCAAAAAAGTAATGGAAATTCAGTTACTAAGCCCGAGATTCAATTCGGTGCAATGATAGGTGAGCAAAAATTTCAAGACCGAAGACGAGGCCCGACAGACAAAAAAGAGGCCAGATTTGTGGTGAAGCGCACTCCCTTCATCGGGCCCAAAGGTCCAAACGAGACCTATCAAGCAAAAATATCGCTGAAAATTAATGAAAAAGAGGCCGGAAATGCCAGATCCAAAAAATTGAGGCGGAAAAGGGCCCAACTACAACTACGACAACTTCAAGAGGCCTAGAGGAAAAACTCTTTGACGAGGAACACACAGACTTGATATCTGAGTTTATGAAACCAAGCAGATGAAACGATACAAGCAAGCCTGAACTGAAATACTAGAATTGCATCTGCCTCAGCTTGAAGCTTTAGAGCGTAACTTGGACGAAAATTATTGAGGTCCATAGAAATTGTGATGAGGGGCATGATCCAAGAAAAGCATTGTAAACTGTAAAATTTTTTTCCGTGAAATACAAAATCTTACCTATCAAAAAAAGAATATGAACAGAAACAAAACCGAAAACTTATTACAAATATGTGTGGGGCCCACATAGCTACACACGGGTGTGTGTTGCTGTACTTATTCAGGGACAAATGTCAAACCAAATTCGGTTTGATGTAGTACCTCTAGCTTTACTCTTATTATATAGAAGATATTTATTTCTTCTTTTCACGTTTTTGGGCCAATATAATGGTATATACCTAGATTTCTGCGATTTGATTTATTTTGTTGGAATAATTGAATAAGTGAACTTCGCGAAAATAACCTCTCATTTCATTTTTAATTTAATTTTATTGTTCTTTTACTTAAAAGACATTAAAAGAAAAGGAAGAAAATAAATAAAATATTAAATGGTCTTAATACGTTCTAATCTAATCAATCGCCAGAAGATTTTTCACTAATCCATCTCCGTCGAAAGAAAAACCTTCCAAATTGAACAAGACGCCCTTCAATCTCGACTCGACTCGAATCTCTTTCAAGATGTCACGGGATAGAACCAAAGATGTTGTCAGATACCAGAATATGTCGAATTCCGACCAACTATCCAATGAGATTTGCTCAAATGCACACAAGGACGACTATTGTTGTCGGGTGAAACACGACTGTCGATATCACGGACCGTCGGAATTAACCCGTTCTTCTATACGGGGCCATGCACGATCTATGGAAGGGTTTCTATTAGTGCATGATTTATCATTAACTTCATTTGAGACAATCTTGATGAGTTGGTGATATATTTTGTGAACTTCATTTGATATATTATGAACTTCATTTGATCTACTAAAAAAAGGAAGATCTAATACTTAACATATAATGTCAAAAGTTCGTCATATATATACCGATGTCATTACGCAGCAAAAATATGTAATGACATGGGACAAAAGAGTGTCAAAAGTATATGATTCAACAGTCAGAGTCACTATCTGAGAGGGAGGGGATGACATCTCTATCTGAGGATCGGGTCGACCCATACTCGGAGGCTCCTCCGAGCAATGTAGATTGAGGTGGAGGTGATTGACGTGGAGGTGTTGGAGGGGATGGAGGTGACAACCCTTGCAGGATGAGGTCCATTTCTCTCCAGTATCCTTCCAATTCTTCTTCCCACACCCGCTGAGCAGCGGCGACCACCAGGGGATCAGGTTCTGATACCCCTTCTTTCTTATCATCAGCATAAACATGATTCTCCTCCTCCTCCTCTTCAGCATCATCAGCATTTCAATGCCCTCAGGTTCCTCATCAGGATCACCTACATCACTTGAGTCATTGGACCACTCCTCCATCAGACTACAAACCTCTATAGCTTCAAAATCAATTTCAGAGGCCTAAAACATAGACCAACAACAGTAAATAAGTATTCAAATTAATGCGACTATAAATATCTATAAAACAACAAAGTAGATTCACCTGAGGTTCGTCCTTATCCACTGTTGGTGCAGGGAGGTTGTTTACCTCCGGTTCATCGTCTCGAATGAAGAAGAATTTTGGTGCGAGACAAACATCTTGATTATGTGTTTTGTGAAGTTTTGTAGCAAAGGGCGCATATGAAGACAAAAATACATAGGGAAAGGAGTAATGAAATTTGAAAAACACTTTTGATTGCATTGTCGACTGATACCCTTAGAAGGCAAGGAACGCATAATTAAAGATAAAAAGACACATATAGGAGTAGGCGGAAAGACACTTTGGAGGGAAAGAGAGTCATTTCTTTTGGAAGGTGTAAAGAACGTATCGTCGTGCGATACAGCGCACCATTCCAAAATTACACGTGCAAAGCACATATGGTCGAGCGATACACGTGTGAGCAAATCAGTTTTGGGTCGACTTAATAATTATTGCTATTCTGGATTTATACGTAATGTTAGAGTCTCGACTGCGGTGAGAGGAGCGAGTGAACTATCCGAAGTGTGTGTGCTCTTTTAATCTAGGCTTATTTAAGATGGGAAGAAGAAGAATCGACAAACATCTTATACAGAAAATAAAAATCAATTTAAATGACACTCATATATCAATCTTTTCATTTCAATTATATAAAAATAAAGTCAATAGGTTACAAATTATCGTAGTCAAAGAAGCTGAAAATAGAAATTCATGCTAATGTCCTTTTCCTTCCAATGTTCAAGGATCAAGCCATTGTTGTGGCATTAAATATTGTTGTGAAACGTTCAAGCCATATCCCGAGGTAATTCGTAGTTGTCCGTGGAGTACTTGGTATTTAGTTTTCGTATCCTTGAGCTCCTTCTGAGGCTCGCTCGGCCCCGACCCGTCACAACACATCATCTCAAATAGCGTCTTTTTACACATATTCGAAAGTATGATGCAGTGTTGGAGTGCAGAAGGGTGTTCTACTATCATGTATGCTACACTTTATCCCAGAAGACACACCAGTATCACTAAACTTATTCTGATAGAGTCGGGGACGGAATCGAAGAAGGAAGCATCGTTGGCAACCATGTTGTGGATAAGGATGGACGGGTGGTGGTGTTGTATCTATTTAAAGTTTTAATTTGCGTTGAGGACATGGTATCTAGCTGTTTTCCATTTATTTAGTGGATACGTGTAGTCATTGATTTAATGCAGTCTCCTTGGTTGCGTTTATTAATGGATAGTTGGAGCGCGAATGGTTCGACGGGTTAACCACGTCGGGTCTCGGTCAGGTCGCTTGAAGTGTGTTAGTCCTGACTAGGCTATTTGTGATTTTTAACTATGACAAATATTTGAGTTAGACAAAATCAACATGACTCGTCGAGTTAGGAACAAATATCTCAATAAGACGAATTCATGCTCATTATCAATCAATCCTTTCATCTATTATATAAAATCGACACGACTCAAAATTAATATAAAATGCGCATGCTCATGTCCATTATATAAAATAAAGTCAACAGGTTACAAATATCGTAGTCAAAGAAACTAAAAATGGAGATTCATGCTCATATCCTTTTTCTTCCAATGTTGGGTTGCCCAATTTTGATTTTAACCAAGAACATGGAAATTCATGCTCATGTAATTCTTTCCAATGTCGGACGACAAACTTGGTGGAATTGTTCGATGACGAAGCTTGATCACAATCAGAAATATCTCAAGGAAGTAGGTCAAACTTGTAAAACCTTCTTGCTGAAAAGCCAACCTTTACTGCCCCATGATAGGGATTGCTAGAAGAGTTGCAGCAAGCAAACTTGGGAGCATGCATGGTCAATTAGGGGCAGCTCACTTTATCTCGGAAGACGCACCAACACCACGCCACTGGTATACCAGTGTGGGGGTGGGGGGTGGGGGTAATTTGTAAAAGACAGCTGGTTTGTCTTTCAGGATAAAGATAACTGCACATAATAATATGGTATGCCTTATTCTAGCGGGGACGGAATCAGAAAATGAAGCGACGTTGGCAACCATGTGTTATGAATGAGGAATAAGTTTTCTTCTTATTGTTGTTGTATCTATTTATAGAACAAGATCCTGAATGATCATAATTGTTCCAGCTGTTCTACATCATAACAAAATATGAAAGACTCGCTCTGTTAATGAAAAGACGCAACACGCACAAATTACGAAAAGACTACACGCGCAGTCTATGAAAATAAAAAGACTACAAGTACAATTTTTTTGGGATAAGTATTAAAATAAATAAGTAATTTGGATTTAGAGTAAAGACCCGACTAAGATATCCGGGTGGCCGTGAATAGAACAACATGGATGTTGTAGTTAATACAGATTAGTTGGAGCACGGATGCCTCATCCAGGTTAACTACGAATGCATCGTGGTTTCATCGATGATCGAGTTCTTACGGACTTTATTATTCGGGTATTTAATTATGGTTAAAATATGTATAAAAATTTTAATTGCTCTATTTGACACGCTAAGTGAGTATGGATGAACAAACATGCGTGCGGATACATTAGTTTTTATCGGGTGCTAAGGTACTTGTGGAATTGAAGACAATATTTTCAAGTAGATTGGAAAAAAAAGAGACTTCATTGCATACGTCGTAAGAGCAACTTGTCTTGAATGTGAAACAATCATACATTGTTCGTCTCACGGTTTATATAAGCATTACACGAAATATAAACGGTGTAAAAGTGATGAATTATATACCACAATTATGAGTCCATGAATAATTAACGGATTGTAGTTGTTTAGTGTTATTTTTGTAGGGTCCGACTGCATTATCCAAGTTTACCACGTATAGTCGCGCTCTTAACATGATAGTTGGAGAACGAATGACTTTTCAGGATAACCACGATGGTCACAGTCTTGTCGATTACTATGTTTGTTTAATAGTTTAGGACCCAACTGTGGTAATCAGGATTACCACGTATAGTCGAGCTCGTACCGTAAGGCATGGATAGAACCATTGATTACAGGATAGTTGAACCACGAATGACTCTTCCGAAATAACTACGACAGGTTGCGGTGTTGTCGATTGCTTTGTTTGTTTAATAGTTTAGGGACCGACTGCATTATTCGGGTTTACCACGTATGTTATCTTTAATACAATATAGCTGAAGCACAAATGTCTCTTCCGAGATAACTACGATGGTCGTGGTCTTGTCGATTGCTTTATTTGTTTAATAGTTCATGACCCAATTGCGTTATCCAGGTTTACCACGTGTAGTCGTGCTCGTACCACAAGACGTGAATGAACCACGGATGTTGTGCTTATTACAGGATAGTTGGAGCACAAATGACTATTCTCGGATAACCACGATGAGTCGTGGTTTGTCGATTGTTTTGTTTGTTTAATTGTTTAGGCTCTGGCTGCATTATCTAGGTTTACCACGTATAGGTTTATGTGGAAAATTGGGACCTGACTTAAAAAATTTAAGGGGCGGACTAGTTCCTAGGGTTTTCAAAACTCATTAAAACAATTGGTCAGATCCCTCTGATTTTTTTCTTCTCAAGCTTTCTCGCCGTCACTTTCCCACGGTTGTTGTCGCCAGATTATCAGTGTGCCGCCGTCCACCATCAACCCAAAGGTTGTCCCATACACACGCCGTCGCGGACTGTACACGTGCGGCGTCAGTAGTGGATCTCCGGCGGTGACAGTGATGGTTCCGACGGATTTACCAGAAACATGCACAAAAATAAATTTGATTAGTATCCGGAAAATTTTAATTGAACATAATCAATTAAAACCGAAATTACGCTCTGATGCCACTGTAGTATTGACTCCTAAATATCATAACATATCTGATAATTAAATACGAATACAAAATCGTACCTTTATAGCGGAAGCGTGTTGGATCGTAATATTCCCATTGAGCATATCATCAAACGGGGCTATTAGAGTCCCGCTGGTATTTCACAACTCAAAACTCTCCTTCCAAGATGATGAGGCAGCACTTTGAGAAAACTATGAAAACTGGGTATCAACACATGAGATTGAAATTTCAGCGTATTTGGAAATCTCCTTATTTATAAGAGTAGACATGAGCTGATATGAGCCAAAGCCCAATCAATATAATAATTATCTAAATTACAATTAAATCCATTAATTGCAATTTAACTTTTAATTATATTTTGTCATAATTATGTTAATGTCCAACACTTCATAAGAGCTTATTGAAGAGAAAAAAGGAAGAGAAGCGATGTGATAAAAACATTTGTCAAAAGCTGGAGGAAGATTACTAGAAAATGTTTCTTGTGCAATGATTTGAGCATAGGGCCACCAATAATCGCTATAGTGGAGGGAACGACATTCGTGCTGCAAAAAGAAATTGAACCGAGATTAGGGATGGCAGAATCGCCCCGCCCAACCCGGGCTCGCCCCGCCTCGGGGCAGGGCGGGTTCGGGTCCGGGTCTGGGGTCCCAGCCCCGCCCCGCTCCGGACTCGTAGTATTAAAAAATGCTTATATTTATTATTATTTTATGTACTATGTAGTATGTTTATTGTTATTTAAAAATAATAATAAATGCTTTAGAAACCTAATTTACCCACCCGGCCCAGCTTCTCCCTTCTCAAACACAAGCCGACGGACGGGCTACGCTAGGTTTCTTGAGAGGCGATTCTCCCTTTCCTTCAAAAAGATTTCCAGCTTGTATTCTGGTAAGGTAAGATAGAGTACTTTCTACTGTTCAATTCTCCCTGCCTGCACTCTGACTTGTATGCTAGTGGCTCGAATATGAGGGAGGTTTATGCGTTCACGCGAATTAGTGTTAATTCTTGTGTTATCTATTGAATGTACATGAAAAAGAGGATTTCTGTCGGTATGTGCTTAGTTGATTTTCTGTCCTTACCTGTTGAGTTATGTGTTATTCGAATATGAAATGGCTGAGAACGATATCCAACTTTGAGAAAAAGGATGGCCAGTAGCTATTGTATTTTACCTCTGGAGCAATTGATGGGGTGAGGTTTATGATTAATCATGATATTTAGGACATTGTAAAGAATTTTTTTTCTTTACAGATGTTACATGGTTTATTGGATACATTCACTACGGAAACGCATTATCTTTTTTTTCTGTATAATTTTATTGATCTTGGGCATTCGGTGGACTTGTTTCCAGTAGCCATTCTATGAGCTAATAATTTTTTTTTGGGAATGCAGAAAATGACTGAAGAAACACAATCAAATCCAACAATCGATACATAGGTGAATTTTACCATTCCTATGGAAGAAGGAGAATCTGAATTGCCAAGTGCAAGTGGGACTAAAAGGTCTAAACAGAAATCAACTATTTGGCTAGATTTCACGAAGGTTAAAGAAGGCAGAAGGGATAAGGCTGAATGTAACCATTGTAAGCAAAGATTGGTTGGAAGTGCAAATGATGGAACAAGTCATTTAAGAAAGCACCTCCAAAGATGCAATAAAAGAAAAGTGCTCGATATCAAGCAAATGTTCGTATCAGCTTCGAGGTACGACAAAGAGAAAACTGAATTAGATGTTTGGTCTTTTGATCAAGATGTTTCTCGTGCCAAACTTGGTAAGATGATAGTTAAGCATGAGTATCCTTTATCATGAAGGATTCAGGGATTTTGTGAGAAGTTTGAATCCGTGCTTCAAGATGGTGACAAGAAACACTATCAGGAGCAATATTTTTGCATTATATGATAAAACAAGGATAGAAATGATGGAAAAGTTGAGCAAGAATGAAGGTCGGGTTGCCATCACAACTGATATGTGGACTTCTATTCAGACGAAGGGATATATGGCAATTACAGCCTACTTCATTGATGATGATTGGAATTTACATAGTCATATCATAAGGTTTATTATTACATTGCATTATTTGTTATTAATATTTATAATTCTTAACATAATATCTTATTTGTTATGTTATTATATGAACAGGCTTGTCTATGTTCCTTGTCCACATACTGCTGAAGTTCTTCATGAGACCTTATACAGTTGTTTGATGGAATGGAATCTTGATACCAAATTATCTACTGTTACAGTAGATAATTGTACTACCAATGATTTGATGATGGAACATTTAATGTGTGGGCTCAAGGAATTGCATGGAGACTCTCATTTTGCAGATGGAACAATGCTCCATATTCGATGTGGAGCACATATTCTCAATTTGATTGTGAAGGACGATCTAACTGCCGTTGATCCACTGATACAAAAGGTGCGCGATAGTGTGAAATATTGGGTAGGCACTCAAAAAAGATGAGAGTTATTTGAGGAGACAGCTCGACAACTGAAGATTCCACTAGGTAAGTAATATTGACTTTAATGTATAAATTATTTGAATCCAACTTACCTAATATAATGTGTATTAGGTAAGAAACTCCAACCTGATTGTAGAACTAGGTGGAATTCAACTTATCTGATGTTATCAATTGCTCTGGAGTACAAAGCAGTATTTGCAAGATCGGTTCACCGTGATAAAGAATTTACTTGTTCACCAAGTTGGGATGATTGGATCAAAGCTAAGGATATGTGCGACAAGTTAGAAGGCTTTTATTTTGCAACTAATGTATTCTCAGGTACACAACATACTACTCTACGGTCTACGCTTATATGTCGATCATTTTTTAGTAATATTTTAGTAATATTTTCTCAGGTACACAATATCCCACATTGAATTTGTTTTTTCCAAATATGTGTGAGATAATGATTGCTTTGAAAGCATGGAATCGATCTGATGATGTTGTGATTGAGGCTATGTCACGGGAGATGATTGGAAAGTTTGAAAAATATTGGGAAAAGGTTTATTGCCCAATGGGGGTAGCTGCCATACTTGATTCAAGGTATAAAGAATCAGTTTTGAGTTGTTATTTTCCGGATATCTTTGAAAAAATGCTGCGGGGAAGATTGTGGAGATAGATGAAGTAAAGAGTGAATGTCGTAAATTATTCACGTCATATGAACAGCGTGAGAAGAATCGTGAGGTCAATGACAATGATGTTATTAATATTGGAAAGTCAGTTCCGAGTGGTAGGGGGATTCTTCGGGATGCAAAAAGAAGGATTGCTGAATATGATGGTCCAGAGGATACAGAGCTGAAGGTAATGTCAGACTTGGAACTTTACTTAAGTGAGAAGAGGATACCAGATGACGATAATTTTGATGTTTTAGGTTGGTGAAAATCAAATAGGGGTAAGTTTTCTATCTTGCATAAGCTTGCGAAGGACTTTCTGGCTATTCCAGTTTCTACTGTTGCTTCAGAATATGCTTTTAGTACATGTGGACGTGTTATTACTTCTCAGCATAACAGACTTCATAGCACCACAATTGGGGTTCTAATGTGTACTCAAAGTTGGTTGAAGTTGAATGGTATTTTTTATATAAATATTTTATTTAGTAAGTTTTTTATGTCATCCATGTTTAATTTTCGAATCTTTTAATGCAGAAAATGTTACAGCTCATCTCGAGAGTGTTTTAGAAGATTCAGATGATGAAGATGTGAATCAATAAACCTTGATCAGTCATTTACGATCATTTCTAGAGTATTTTGTCAATTTGTGTGCTTGGTTAGACTTGGATCTATAGGACGAGTTGGAGACATCATATTACGGTTAAAGATATATATGACTATATAGAGTAGTTATTTGTATATGAACCTCTAGGCAGATAGAAATTAGCAGGATATACTGGTGGATATTTGCACCTAATTGTATTTTAACTGTTTAGTTGGTTCCTTATTTGTGTAGGTATTTATTTTATTTCGAATATATGTAGTGTATGGTTGGGGTAAGTAGTTTATTTCTACTATATTTGCTTATTCTTTTTATTATTGTTATAATAATAATAATTATTATTACCACTATTATTATCATTATTACTAATATTACTATTATTAGTACTAGTATTATTATGATTTTGATTATTATTATTATTATTTGATTTTATTTTTTATATTATCTTTTTCATTTTATTTTATTATTTTGTTTTGTTTTTTTAATATATATTTTTTTTGTTTTTTTTTATATTTTTATTTGTTTTTTGGTTTTTTTTTTGGTTTTTTGTTTTTGTTTTATTTTTCGAGCTGAGGGTGACTACGGAAATAATCTTCCCATTCTGTTGAGGGGTGGGGGTATAATTGCGTACATCTTACCCTCCCTAGACTCAGCCTAAGGGCGAGATTTACTGGGTATGTTTGGTTTGGTTAGACTTGGATTTATCAAATATATTTTCTTAGATGTGCTTGATCACTTGACAGTTGATTGTAGTTTGTTTGTATCTATTTCTAGATTAACTTTGGTATTATCGATTTATCCATTTAGTTTTGACTTTGAGTAT
>JAOYMZ010074858.1:0-11895 GCA_025802335.1 Pinguicula primuliflora | reverse complement strand
CCTCACCATTTTCCTTTCTCAATTCCTTTCTCACCGACCACTGTCACCATTTTCCTTTCTCAATTCCTTTCCTCACCGACCACCGTCATCATTTTCCTTTCTCAATTCTCATAGTCACCACGAGTATTACTCAATTCCCATCAGAGAGGTCGAGCTATCCTCTGTCAATTTCTATTTCGCCTCTGTTGCCCACTCCAATGGGTTTCAAATCTGCAGAATATGTAAGAAGAGAATAAAGAAGAAGAAGAACCCACAAAGGTTCGCCAATTAATTTTTTGGTTTTCAACAAGTATGATTAACAGCTATGAGATATGATTTTTGTATTGTATTTTTTTTTGTATTGTTCTCTGTCAGCTTCAACTGGAGCAGTTCGTCTTGCTTCTTTGCCCTCAGAGGCGGCTTCCCAATTCCCTGTCTCGACGGTCTCTTGACGATGATAAGAGTGTCTATAACCTGGGACATATCAGGACTGCCCATGGCCATAATTCCTACCTCTTGAGCCTAAGATCTGCTTCACTTTCATTGTCTTCAGTAAAGGAAGTATGCGGACGAGGGTTTGGCCTGGCCCAGTCTGGCACTACATCATATTTTTGTATTAAATAAAGAATAATGAGTCCTCACTCTCTTTTCTTTGGAATCAAGAATTGGAGTTCATCCTGCTTTTATTTTTCAGCAGGGGGGTTCTCACTCTGACTCTCATTAGTCTTCAAACTCAAGTTGTGCCACCACTCAAAGAGATCGCCTTCAACCTGTACCAATGGCGACCCACTGGAACCTTAATGCCCTGTTGCGAGTATCGGCCGAGCTCGCGACCCAAAGACCCAATTTGTTCAATGCAAGAGAAGGGGGAAAAACCTGGGGTCCAAACCAGATCTGGCTCAACACTCCCTTTTTGAGCATGAGAATAGGTGGCGTTGAAGCGAGCTTACATTGAAAGGGATAAGGGAAGAATGGAGCTGCTCTGGAATGTTGGAACACCGTTGCTGTGTTTTCTATCTTTAGAAAACTATCCCACACCGGATCGGTAGAGAAATGTGCTAAGAATTGTCATTATAAATAGAAGCACTAGCCAATTCTAAAGGTTATATCTTTCTGGGCCTTTTGGCTAAGATCAAGTGTAGTTTTTTTAGGGGAATGGCCCAATAAGGCAGTTTGCTGTTGGGGACCGTATTTGGGCTAAACGGTTCAGAGCAGATCGGACAAAAAATAAAACGTGCGGGTTTAGGCACGCCCGTTTTACAAAACGGTCCGGGTTGGGCCCCCGCCTGTATGTCGAGCTCTACGTTCAAGACACGTAACCTGATTTTTTGTTCAGTCATGGGTCGTAGCTGGAGTCTTGCCCGTTCTATTGTAATGGCCTTATAAACGGTCAAAAAACTTCTACTCATAAAAACTATTGTGTATGAGAACACAATTTTGAGCAATGGTCATAAGATACTGTTAGAATTGAAAACATCGCAGAAAAAATTATACATCGGAGATCAAATGTCTCATAGTTCAGCGAGTTTGTGGTGACCTTTTTTTTGTAATTAAGAGATTTTCATTCCACAAAACTCAGATATTTACATATATAGATTCATACTATATTGTAGCTAATAAACAACTACTACATAGCAGCATGTATCAAGCACTAATCAGAGTATGAACTGGCAGTCGCAGCCATTCTTATAAGCTCATAGCCGCAGGAATTAAGCTGATAACCATGACCAGACATCAATCTTTACACTTTCCACCACATAAGTTTGAACTTCACCATCAAAGCATATAGCATTTCTTTCACACCATTGACGCCACACAACAGATATCCAGATCGTCATTCATACCTCCTTACTCTTCTTTCCCTTCACTTGATTCATATGTGCAGCTAGATGTTGAAGAGGATCAGTCTGCATAATTGAGGGGGGCCCAACCATCTCGAAATAGATCCCCCTGCACATATTCAAAGAAAAGGTGCTGGACAGTTTTGTTTTCCAGCCCACAGTGTACACATCTCATGTGTGATTGTTGCACAGTTACACCTCTTGTCTGTATGTTTGCCATAGTTGCTACTCGGTCCTGTAACATTCTCCAAACAAAGCACTGAATTCTCCTTGGAACGAGTTTACACCAGGAATGTTGCAGCTCCTTCCGTTCATGCTCACTTGCGTCACCTCGGTTATTAGTTTGCAACAGATAGGCCGATGCAACTGTGTACATCCCTGTGCTGTCTCCCTCCCACTTCCATTTGTCCGGCTCAAGAGGATTAAAAGTCTGCTTCTCAACAATCTTTTCCAGATTTCTAAGTCTGTCCACTTCCTAATCTCTGAGCTGCCGTCTGAATGTTAATTTCTAGCGCTGCTGTGAATTCATATCCGGCTTTAGCTCACACACAAGGGCATCTTTACAACTGCTTATTTTGTACAGGTTAGAATATGTGACTGCAAGACATCCATCCCCAGTCCAACCGGTTCTCCAGAACAGGGCATGACTACCAGCACCTAAACTAAACTACAAATGTTCTCCAAACCAGTCTGCAAAAGTCATGACTTCCCAAATATCCCTCCAAAGTTTTGAAACATAGTCTGGCATTGAGATCAAGCTATAGTCTGCATTAGCATCTCTGATATTCATGTATTTGGAGATTATTACCTTCCAGGATTGGCTTTGGGGCTTCATTTTTAATCTACATAACTAGTTAGCGAGTATTGAAGTATTCATGGCTTCAATGTCTCTTATTCCCAAACTTCCTTCATCTAGCTTCATGCCGAGTACCTTCCATTTCACCCAGTGAATTGGGTGAGTTTTTGAGTTGAGACTTCACCACAGAAAGTTGCTTAATAAACTGATGATCTTCTTCATGATTGTTTTTGGCATTCTGTACAATGATAGATAGTACACTAGCAGGCTTTGGAGGGATGATTTTAACAGTGTCAATCTCCCCACGAAGTTCAAGAATCTAGATTCCCATTTGTCTATTCGAGTTATTAACTGGCCAAGCAGATTACTCCACATTCTGAGTTTCCGGCTATCTCCAACATGAAGTCCTAAGTGAATAAAAGGAAGCTCTCCTGTAGAACAATTTAATGTCTCAGCATGTGATTCCAACACCTCCGTACTCACATTTTGGCCATACAGATAACTCTTAAAGAAATTTACCGAAAAACCAGACATAAGCTCGAATACTTGCAATATTCCTTTCATAGCAAACACATTAGGGGTTGTATCCTCCACTATCACAAGGGTATCGTCAGTATATTGAAGGTGGGTTATCTTCTCTTCTCCCACAACAGCTCCACTCAACAAACCTAGCGTTGCTGCCTGTTTATACATCATCCCCATTCCTTCAACTGCCCATAAGATTCTGGTGACCTTGTCGGTGAGAGTTTTTGGTAACCTTGTCGGTGAGAATTCTATAATCTTAATAAATGACTACCAACCTCAAGGAAAATTCGCAATAAAATTGTCAGTCATGATGTTATTGGAATAGTTCGTAACATGAAGTATTTGTTCTCTTATGTATAAATTTTATTGATGGTTTCAATTCTAACAATAAGAAATTGTGTTGTTCTTAGAATTAGTCTCTGAATTTTTTTCCCTCCCGAACAAGACGGCTTGCGTGCCAAAATCTTTTAGTGACCGTCAGATCAAAATCCAACGGCCACAGTCAGTTCACTTAAGTGAACTGATCTTCGCAGGTCACAAATGGCTGGATCGGGTAAAAATGCGGCCCGAAATTCCGGACCACGGGTTATAACCCATTTTTAAGAAGCCATTCTGCAGATTCACAAAATTGAACAAAATTTTGCACGGCCAAACCCGTGCAATTCACTGAGAAATTTTGTAGCAATTCTTCAATGCAATTTTGAACCAGAGGAGTCAGGGATCAACGTATTCATAGCTTCAAGGTAACCTTTTTTTTCTTGAATCAAACTCCCATAATTAGATGCAGTTTATACACATAGTAGGTGTATGATTTTATGTCTGAGAGAGTGCTTTGTGCCGCAGCTTTTACTCTTAATCTTATGATGCTACATTCTTTGAAAACCGTTGCAACATAGTAAAACATTTGTTCAGTTCTGAATGATAGCTTGGGATTATACTGCTACTTCTTTATTTGGTTCAATTCCAATTATAAGTTTTGTTTCTATGCTTGCTAGGTGATGAATTTTACACATTCTCACAGTTGTAATTTCTGTTTTCAAGCTTCAGTTTTGTTTAGCATGATAACATATTCTTGTTTGACAAATTAGATAATTTCCAAAATGTTGTTCAGTTAATGTGTGAATTCTGCAAATGTACACAGATATGAATCCAAATGGGAATGAAGCTCCAAACGAGAATAAAGTATATATTCCTCAAGTTCGGTCTGCACTTTTTTTTACTATTGAAATATATTTATATTAAAAAAAGCGTTGGTTCATATATACAATTTTTCGTTCGTGTTTTTTTGTTCCTGTTCATCATCATCTTCTTCTCCATGGTGTCGGCTTCACAATCAAATATCTTGCAGTATCAGAAGCGGCTCGTTAATCCAGCATTCCACCGGAGCGAAGATTATGTTTCTCTTTTTGGCCTTCAATTTGTACCAAAACCACAATTGGAATTAGATTTTGTGAATTGTTTCATCACTTCTTTGCATCTGGCCGGAGAATTGTTGACTATTTATTCTCTTCCAAATCTGCCAGATTGTTGCCGCCCAGATTGGCATCCAGACTTTTGCTCGTACTTCAGGTGGTTTTAGAGCAGCAAATTCTTCTTCCGCTGGACCTTTCTTCTTCCGTCGGTCTGCATTAATATCAGTTACAAGACAAATATTTACAAGTTTAGATGACACACTCCTATTTTATAGCAATTACGCTAAGGATGTCAGTTCAGTACAAGAATTAATGATAGCAAAATGAAAGATGGTGTCATAACGTAGAGTTTGTTTGTAGCAAAGAAGAAGTGAAGAAATAACAACAAATGCAAACCAACAAGAGAGAATCGCCAGCTAGATTGGTAGTTAATTGGGATTAGAATCTGAGGATTACATTGTTACCCTATTTGTCGATGCCCATAGTCACGCTCTAATGACACCGAGAAAGACACAGTTGTTGAGGTCTCAACAAAGGGTAACAAAAGGCAAAAATATTCAGTGAATCAGCTTCAACTTTCAAACATTCCCACATGCCAGCAAATGAACGTCTTAGATTTAGAAGTCAGTGGTATGCAAAATATAGGATTCTTGGCACGATATATTTATAATGCAAGGAGGGCTGACAGTAATATGTTGGAAGGATAAGATGATGAGATGTTGAAAGAGTATTTTGAGAAGCAAGTTGAAAAAAATTTGGAATTTAAGTTTTCAATAAATGAGGATGAAGAAGGTAGATTGGTTCAATGTTTTTGGGCAAATGCGGCTTGGAGGCAGTCATATCAGTATTTTGGTGATGTTGTTGTATTTGGTAAGACATTCAACATAAATCAATACTCACTAATCTTTGCTCCGATCATTGGAGTTAAACACAACAGACAAATCATATTATTTGGTTGTGCATTCTTAAGTGATGAGATGACTAAGTCTTTTGAGTGACTTTTTAAGGAATTGTTAGCAGCGATGCCAATAGGTCCATTAAAGTTGATCATCACTGATCAAATGCGGCTATGACAAAAGGGTTTAATGTTGTACTCCCTACTACATGCCATAGGTATTTAATAATCACTAATATATTTATCGGTAATCTAACATGTTCTACAATTGGTTGTGCAAGTATTGCATTTGGCACGTTTTCATGAAGTTTCCTGATAAGATTGACCCAAAGCATAAAGAGAATCATCAATACATCTCAAAGACTGCATATAGAACTCAACTCCTGAAGAATTTGAAGAATGATGGGTTCATGTTGTGGAGAAATATAGTCTGACAAACAATTAATGGTTAAAATTCTATGTAAAGATTGACGCTCAATAATTTCTAGCATATATACAGAATATATTCTCTGTCGGGATGGCCAATAGTCAAATGGCCGAAAGTACACATGCTTTCTTTAAGATGTATATGTCTCGAAGAAATTCTCTAATGACACTTCATTACTAGGTTTAAGAGATGATGGAATGAATGACACCACCACCATCCTCACACTATCAAGTTATAGGAGCATGATGTAATCTAGTAATAAGACAGATGCCAGAGCAGGCGTAGCAGAGCGAAGTGCTAGCTTAACGTAGCAGAGCGAAGCAGTTCATACAAAATAATTTTGTAATTGGACATGAACCTATGAACAAGACAAAAAGGAATGCTGCTCGCTCCTGTGGGCGTAAGCAAATTGTTGAATCATGTAAATCATGTGTTCTTCGTTTTTATTTTATTTTAAGTTTCAATCAATCAACATAATTGTTGCACAACTGGACAACACATACACATCCAGATTTCATTCTCAATAATTTCTAAAACTTTTTCCCTATAGTTACAAAATATTTCTTTCAACAAAGTCACTGAAACCTCATCGTACCATATGACATATATATATATCTTCTATCGGTAAATCTAATTTCACCAATGAATACTGACATCAGATAACTTATGATATTTTTCGGCAACTTCTGATTGTCAAAATCAAAATACGCCATTGGTTTCAGAATACTCGTACTTAGATGATTTCGTAATCGATTAAAAATTTAGTTTTTGACAACTTTGACATTAAAAAAATTTAACAGCTAAAATATATGAGGTTTAATGTGCAAAACCACTCAAAAATAAACTATTTAAAATTAAAATATGTGGCTGATTACGAAATAATTCAAACATTAAAACTTAGAATGGATGTGTGGAAGGCGATGTTATCCATCGCCTCAAGATCGGATGGATAAAATGGCGATCGGTTACTGGAGTGTTGTGTGATAAAAAAGTCTCACTCAAGTTAAAGGGCAAATTTTATAGAACGGTTATATGACCGGCAATGCTCTACGGATCAGAGTGTTGGGCTATGCGACTGTCGCATGCGCAGAAATTTGAAGTGGCGGATATGCGGATGCTAAGGTGGATGTGTGGTCGCACGAGATTAGATAAGATTCCAAATGGGGTCTTTAGAGACACACACTAGGTGTCGCATCTATAAGTGCCAAATTGATGGAGGGTAGGTTACGATGGTTTGGACATGTACGCAGAAAGAGTTTGGACGAGCGAGTCAGGAGAGTCGAAGGATTAGAAGTCGAAGGGCGACGAGGGCGGGGGAGACCTAAGCGAACATGGGATGAGCAGATCCAATTAGATTTAGCATGATTAAACCTCTCCGAGGACAAGACCTCTGATAGGACGAGTTGGAGACGTCTTATTAGGGTTAAAGATATATAGGATTATACAGAGTAGTTATATGTTTATGGACCTCTAGAATGATAGAAATTAGCGGGATATACTAGTGGATATTTGCACCTAATTGTATTTTATTTGTTTAGTTTGTTCCTTATTTGTTTTGTTTTGTTTGTTTAGTTCGTTATTTTATAATATACTAGTGGATATACAATTAGGATTATTTGTGGATGTTTTGTTTAGTGTGTTTAGTTTAGTTTGTTCCTTGGATATTTGTTTAGTTTATTCCTTATTTGTGTAGATATCTATTTTATTTCGGATATATGTAGTGTATGGATGAGATAAGTCATCTATTTATGCTATATTCGATTATCCTTTTCTTTTATTATTATTGTAATAATAATTATTACTATATGATTATTATTATTATTATTAATTTTTTTTGTTCTCGAGCTGAGGGTATCTACGGAAACAATCTCTCCATCCTGTTGAGGGGTGGGATATGATTGCGTACATCTTACCCTCTCTATACCCTAGCTAAGGACGGAATTTAGTGTTGGTTTGATTTGATTTATTAAAACTTAGTAATCAATTTTGATTTTGACCATCTAAAATTATCAAAAATAAAAAATCATGTATCCGGTGAGCTAAAATTAGGATGGTGACTCGTGGCTCATATCACATTTGAGATTCGGTCACGCACGCATGCAAATGACAATCAAACTAATAAATAAATAAATCACTAGGCCTGATTTCAGCCTGCGAGAGGAGACCTATATTTCCTCATATAATAACCAACACAGACACAGAGACTCCCTCCTATTCATACAAGGGACCAATAAACTTTCCCAAAATTTAGGGCCCTGGGATTGAATCAGTGCACTTTCAGCTGAATTCTGCTCATTCGCAGTATCTCATAAAAATATCTTGCGTGAACGAGGGTAATTAACCTACCAATTCGGTACTTTTTTTTTTCTTTATTCTCTGGAACTGGCAGCTTAATTGGAGTGGTGTTGCACTTGAGTTGGGGTTGCGTGAAGGATTTGGACAATCGCAGCTTAGAGTTTCGCAGATCTGGGTGAGGGTTCTTTACCTCTTCATTATGTTGTACTTGAATTTGTTGCCGCTTTGGTGGATGCGGTTATGTTTGTCCTGGTTTTAGAGTCGATTCTGGTCAACTCTATTTCGAAGGTCGCTGGTAGTATTTTAGTTTGAGAGGAAGTTATTTGCTGATGGGTAGTGTGGGCGACTTTATCCGTGCAATGGAAAAATGATAAAGGAGAGGGAGGAAGAAAGTTCGGTTATGTGCGTTGGTGACAAGTTGCTATGATTTTTGGCTCTTAGCTTTTGATTCCAGGAGAGAATTGGATGTTAATTTAACTGTAGGCTTTTCCAGTTCCGTGTTCACTTCGCATCATTTGCTTTAGCTAGTTGAATTCGGTATATGTTGTTGAAATTTCAATCAGGTGTCGTTTAGTCATATGTTGGAAACACTCATAGTTGCTGCAACTCTGATGTTGATTTCTTGTGCTATTTCGGTGTTTTTAAGGAGAAAAATATTATCCGAAGCATTGTCTCTTTTTTGGCACTGCTGACTGGGGGATCTATGATCCTTCTAGCGTTAGGAATTTAATGGTATTTTTGTACATGACAAGAAGTCTGGAAGATGCTGCTATATGCTTCCACAAAATATCATTGTATTAACTACTTGAAATTTTGAGTAGATTGGGGATTCCCCCTGCTTTGAGTGTGTCGTGATTAATGAAATATGTATGGCGGCAGTAGATGTGCCTGGACTTGAGGCAACCCTTAGAAATTGGAAACTGTTGTATTGTCAATTCATCCATTGTTTATGTGTGATTTTGGTTCCGTTATTTCAATTTTAGTTGTTTTTCTGTCTGGGATAGATTAATGAAATATGTATCAGCACAAGGCAGTCCCCATTCCAAGCTTGGTACGCGACAATCCAGTTGCTCAAGATCAACAATTAGACCGTGGAGCATATATGATGGACCATATGACCGGTGGTATCAATGCGAACAGCAATCCCAACTTAGCATCAAAGCAGCGACTCCGCTGGACTCATGAGCTTCATGAACGATTTGCTGATGCTGTAGCACAGCTTGGTGGGCCAGACCGTGAGTTCTGTTATTTCAATAATATTACTCTAGACCCCTCCACCCCTGCCCTCAAGTTAGAGATTCTTATACTGAAACTAAATGGAAAAAAGAATGGAGAAAAGGTCTAGTTAAAAGCTGGTAAAACATAGAATAGATAATAGCAAGCCATGGCACCAGAAAAGAAATTCTTTGATTCCTTTCATTCTTATGCCGGAAAAGACGTAACGTTTCAGTATCTGCGTTGAAATGCTTTTCATACTATTGGTAGGCAAGGACCGGTGAGACTTTGTGCTGTTGTATGCCATGTCAAAATTCTGATATTGTTAATGTATTCTAGGAGCTACTCCTAAAGGCGTTCTCCGGATTATGGGAGTTCAAGGGCTCACAATTTATCATGTAAAGAGCCACTTACAGGTATGCATGAGATTACCGTCAGATCCTGATGCTTACATATATTCTTCTGTTCAAAAGCTTGCTCTAATTTTTTTTTTTTTTTTTGCAACAAACAGAAGTACCGGCTAGCCAAGTACCTTCCAGATTCTTCTTCTGATGGTTGGTTTGTCTTTGAAATTCTGTAAATTTCCCTATTTGCTCATTACTTTGATAATATATTTTGATGTGATTTGTTGCTTAAGGCAAAAAGGCAGAAAAGAAAGAATCTGCTGATATACTGTCGGGTCTTGATGGTTCATCGTAAGTTGTTTTTCCTTCTCATTTCGTCCTTTGCGACGCTCGATAAATTTACACGCTGTAGCTAGCAACTTTTTTATAGATTCCTGATGCCTCACTGTCTGACTAGTCGTTTCCCATTTAGTATCTTTTGTTAAAATCCTGCCATTTGATAAAGCTTTTTTTCATGTGTATAGTCGACTGCAAATAACCGAGGCCTTGAAGCTGCAAATGGAGGTTCAGAAGCGTCTGCATGAGCAATTGGAGGTATGCTTATTTTGATTTCTTTGATATTGTTTTGGAATATAACTGGAGACTATCGCAGATATCTCACTAAGCATCCTGCTCAACGTACAAAATACACGTTTTTTAGATAATTATATTTTGACTTAGCCAATAGCGGGAGTTACTGTATCCATACACTCTTCGAAATGATTTCTGGGGATCAAAGTGAAGGTAACAAAGTATTTCTACTGCATGGGGAGTATAACATGCTAAAGTAGGAGCATTTGTGGAGATAATGAAAGTGTGCTTGCCTTTTAGGTATGAAAGTATGTCACAATAGCAAAGTATATGGAGATAATAAAACGGCTTGTTTCATTTGCTTGTTAAAGCGGATCTGGGGTGTGACACTATGAAGTGCCTACGTGGTACTGCGAGATTGGTGCGGCAGGTCGGTCGGTGTTCAACACCTTTGCGCGGCCCTGCTGACTAGCCAATCTAACCATGAGGGCACTGTACACTATGCAGTGAGGAATTGCCTCTTCGTGTGAAAACATGTTTTATTTTTTTAAATCTTACTTTGTCATGTATTCGAAGGTGCAAAGACAGCTGCAAATGCGGATTGAAGCCCAAGGAAAGTACTTAAAGAAGATAATTGAAGAACAACAGCGTCTGAGTGGCGTTCTATCCGACGTCCCTGACTCAAGGTTGCCCGGTGTTTGCCCTGAGTCTGATGATAAAACTGATCCACCAACCCCTATCCCAACATCTGAAACCCCTTTCCCCAGCAAGCCCGACAACAAACAGCATGGTCCTGCCAAGAGCCTTTCAATGGACGAATCCTTCTCTTCTCGGCATGAACCTTTAACCCCTGATTCTAGTTGTCACGTCGAGAGCTCAACCGGGAGGCCAGTGAAAAAGCAACGTATGAGCAATGATGTAATGTTCAGTAATTCAGAGATGCTCCTCACCCATTCAGTCCTGGATTCAAACATGGGTCGACCTTACCATCCACATCCACTTTTCTTGGATGGAGAGCATTTTGATGGTTCTTCCGATTTGCCTGTTGGTAATGAAAATTCACTAGAGAAAGCAACGGGTAGCGGTATGCAATAGGGGATTACTGCATTTTAGTCGCGCATTTGTAAAATAGTTTGTTGCTATGCATGTTTAGTCGCTGAAAACATATGCAGTGTAGATTAAATGAACTCCAGGCCATGCGTTTCGGATCGATACATGTAGAAACGCAGCACTGGTTCTTTCAGCCCTCAGTTCACGTGTTCCGAATCAGAATATTTACCATGTATATTTTAACTTACATTTGTAGCAGTTTCTGCAATTACATATCTCCAAAGATTGCTGTGGAGATGTCTGCTGCTTATGTTATTGACGTAGACGAACTGAACATGAACCAGAGTGACCACCCAGTCCCAAATACAACATATAATTAGCATTGGTGTGCTCTTACACAATCAAGAGATGACAATGGCAACCTAACTTGAAAATGGAACTGAATCACATGACAGGTTCACTTAGAAATGTTATACGGCGAGATTATTTGTCGAATTGTTCATGAATTTTCGTAGAGGTAGTAGAAGAAGAAGTTTTCCTCCATAC